>QZWU01000014.1:0-119177 GCA_004114255.1 Acaulopage tetraceros
GAGAGTATGGAATGGTGGAGACATTGTTTCAAATGCAATCCAAAGAGGAAGAGATGAACTGATTTCAAAAAGTAGCAATCACAATTCTATTGACAATCCAGATTCACTTGGTGCGTTTCTTGGTGCGTCTGATAGGTGAGACCTCTCGTGTACGCTTGGAAAGTGGTTCATCTACATTCAAGGGTAGTGCTCGTACACAGGTCAATCGACACTTGGCATCCCATTCACCCATCAATGCAGTTAATTTGTCAAAGGTACTTGTCAGTTTCATGAGGCTCCAGCAACGTACCACACCATCTGATGAAATGCTAATCACAAAATGACTGTCGCCAGTAGCCAAGTAAGTCATATCCTTGATTCGAGTGTCATGTGCCTCCTCCAACTTGCCCATTAATTCACCAGTTCCACTATTCCACACATGGAGACATTTGTCTTCTCCACCCGTAATCACCATATCCACTACACTACTTCCCTCCTTGAATGGTACATAGCACATGCACAATATCTTCTTATCGTGCTTGAGGGTTTGAATGACCTTGTGTTGATCCACATCAAATACTTCAACCTGTTTGCTCATCATGACAATCATGTTGGTTGCTTCACCGTTCCACAAAATCCTATCAGCAACTTGAGATAATTGCAGTGCAGAACCACGTACACCACGCGTCAAATCCCACAGACGAGCTTGTTTATCGGCACCAACAGTCACTGCCGCGCGTCCTGATGGATGAATGGCCATATCTAAAATAGCACCATTATGCCCTTTGATGTTCTTGAGGCATTCCCAGTCCTTTGTACGCCATATACAGAGTTTACCGTCAGTTGCAGCAGAGAGCATGTGTGATTTTTGAAAGAATTCGAGGCAAGTGATGGAACCTTCGTGTTGGAGCAGTGATCCAAGCTCCTTTTTTCTTTTCCAATCGTAGAGTTTGATGACTTCATCTGTGGATCCAGAGGCAAGGAAATTGCCACCAAGTGCGACTGATTTAATGCAGCCTGAATGTGCTGGAAAGATGAAGATTGGTTCAAATCTCACCTACAGAGGGGAATGAAAAGGCAAGGAGAGGAATGTACAGTGTCATCAGCGGAAGGAAACGCGTCAATGCCAAACAAGATGCGTTCATATGAGCCAACAATTACGCGAAAAATTCCTTCTGATTCCATATCAAGGAGGAAAGAAAATCTTTTTTTTCTCTCATGCGGTGAATGATGACCATCAAGAAGGGTAGTAGCAATAGTCCAAGGTTGGGATGAGGTGGTGATGAGGTGACGCGTGTGTGTGATTAATCCATTGGACTGTATCCACCACCCACACCTCATCCTCGCCCCCTTCCCAACCTCCGCAGTGACCCACCAACTTGATCAGATCTGACACTAGCTGCAAGGTAAGGCTCTACATCCCACTACAAACTACACTAAATTTCATTTTGACCCACCTTTTTTGTTCAATTTTCACCAACCTCATCATCTTGTGTGAGGAATTCTCTGTATTCATTTATCCCAAAAACAATGTCATCTTCAGCAGTACAGTACGTCATCAGCTACATTGTTAACACTCTTCCTTTAGGGTTGCACTACGAGTACGACCGCTCTCATCCACCGAAATCATCAATGCCAACACAGAATGCATCGCTTGTATGCCAGATCGACCACAAGTGCTGCTGGGGGCAGATAAGAGCTTTGACTTTGACCACGTGTTTGATCCTGATGCCAATCAAGAACAAGTCTTTTTGCAATCTATACAACCACTGGTTGACAAGTTCTTGGATGGGTAGGACCCCTCTATGCGGCTCCATTGACACTTTTAATAGGTTCAATGCTACCGTACTTGCCTATGGGTAAGTTATTGACCACTATATGCGTTCATTTTCACCTAGTCAAACGGGTTCAGGTAAAACGTACAGTATGGGCACTGGGTTGGATGCAGGTGTGGATTCCAGTAACCATGGACTGATTCCACGTGCCATTCAGTACATTTACAACAAGATGAACGGGATGTTGGATGCGAATCCTGATGCTGCATATGAGATACGATGCTCATTTATGGAATTGTATAATGAGGATTTGATTGACTTGTTGTCGCCAAGGAAGCCGAATGAGAAACCACCGCAGATTAGGGAAGATGGTAAAGGAGGGATTGATTGGATTGGTGTGAAGCAACTTCCTGCAGGGAATCCAGATGAAGTTTATGGGTTACTGAGGAAGGGAAGTTTGTGCAGAACGACGGGTAGCACAGACATGAACTTGACAAGTAGTAGAAGTCATGCAGTGTTTTCAGTGTGGCTGCAGCAACGACGGCCTGTGGAAGAGGAAGAAGGTGACAGCAGTGAAGTCAAGGAAAAAGGGGAAGGTGGTGAAGAGACGGCTGAAGCAGAGGGAGACGAAGAGGGGGAAGACAAGCCCACCAAGGTGAGACCCATGAAAACCTTTTCTTCAAAGTTTCATTTTGTGGATTTGGCTGGTTCTGAACGTTTGAAAAAGACTCATGCTGAAGGATCACGTAAAAAGGAAGGTATTGCCATTAATGCTGGATTATTGGCTTTGGGTAATGTGATTTCAGCATTAGTGGAGAACACAAATCGCATGATGGCTGGCAGGAAGGAAGTGCACGTTCCATATCGTGATTCAAAATTGACACGCTTACTTCAAGACTCCCTTGGTGGCAACAGTCAGACCATGATGTTGGCTTGTGTTTCCCCTGCAGATTCCAACTTTGCAGAATCTGTATCGACATTAAGGTATGCTTCACGTGCACGCAAGATTCAAAACAGAGCACGCGTGAATGTAGAGGATCCTGCAGTGACACAAGCAGAAGTTGCACGATTACGTAAACAATTAGCACGATTGCAGACTGAGTTGGATATGTTGAGAAGTGGAATTGCTGGTGGAAGGATCAGTCGACCACAAGCAGGAAGGATTGCAGTGGATGATTTGGAAGGCCCTGATGATGGACGGAAAGTATGGTTGGAACAACAGTTGTATCGATCACAATTTGAAGCAACACGATTAAAGGAGCGTGTGACAGAATTGGAAAGTGAGTGTATGCAAGCGCGTGTGGAAAAGGATTCCTTGTTGTTTGAACGGTTACAGGCGCAAGGGGATCAAGTGGATGGGGAAGAGTCTGAATGGGAAGAGTACACTGATGATGAGGAGGAAGAAACAGCGGTTGTAATGGAAAAGGAGGAGGATGCAGAGGATACCGTGGAAAAGGAAAATGTTACAAGTCCCTTGGAAGGAGATGCTGCGGTGAATTCGTCACCGTCAGAGGCTGCAATGGATGACCAATCTCCTGACGACACCTCTCCCTTGGAAACTCCAACTGATGCACTCCCAAGTGACACTCCTCCCTCAGAAGTTGCTCCTCCAGTGCCACAGGTACCAACGGTCCGACCAAAAAAGCTCCGCAAGAAAAAGAAGGCTGAAGAAACGGATATCGTTCATCCCATGATCAATCATTACGTACGCAAAATCTCTGATTTGGAATCCGTGCTCAGACAGGCAGAGGATGAACTCGCTTACTGGAGAGACACTGCTAGTAAAACGAGTGCAGCTACCAGCCGTGTTCAAAGTTCCATGGATTTTGTTAGGCCTGCCAACAGCCGTCGTACAGATAGTCCCTTCATGCTACCACCCATGGTCAATCGTGCTATGAGCCGTACTCCTCAAATCATGGATATTGCCAAGATGAAGGATGATATTCGACGTCAATTCCAAAACAAAACCCCAATTGGTACTTCCCAACTCTCCCTACTCAAAGATAACGACGATGATTCTGATGATGAAAACGAATCCACGCTTGATGGATTGGACGCTCCCATCCCTTCTGATTTAGAGGATGAAGAGTACATGGAAGAAATGTTGCGTCGTATCAACGCAAGCATTGTAATGAAGGAAGGTCTCATGCAACAGATTGAACACTTGCAAGAAGCCCTTGCCAACAAGGAAGAGCTCGTGCAAGAATTGGAGGAAGCTCGCTATGTTCAAGCTGTCATGGAAGAAAAGTATGCTGAAAAGATTGAATTGTTGTCGGAGCAATTGATGCAATCAGAGCGAGAAAAGGAAGAGTTGGGTAAAAAAGTAACACCAGGTGGCAAGGACAAGTATTCCACAGATGTACGCAATCAGTATGAGAACAAGATGCGCCTTTTAGTCAATGAAATCACAGGATTACGCAAAGAAACCACTGAAGCCAATCGATCTGCTGAAAGTGCTCAGCGTTACAATGTCAACTTGGAACGTAACCTGTCTCAAACCGTTCATCAACTCAAAGGCGAAAAGCATCAAATGGTTCAACGCATGAAGGAATTGGAAGTACGCAGTCGCGAAATTGCCATTGCCAGTCAAAAAGAACTACAGCAGTTGCGCAGAAAAGAACGTCTTGCCTCTGAATCCCATCAGAAATTAGAACGTCAAAATGACATGCAAAAGATCATGCTCAAGAGACAACAAGAAGAAAATATCATCATGGCCAACAAAATCAAGCACATGAAAAAGAACATTGAACAATTACAACAACAACAAGGCACCAAACCAGTCAAGGGTCATCGCAAGTCAAAATCCTCCCTCAGTAAAACACCAGTCAAGAAACTCAAAAATCAAAAGGATTCAGATAACCTTTCAGATGCAGGTAGTGATGCATCAGCCCCCACTGCTATTAGAGTCACCTTCAAACGCCAACTATTGGAGCGTGAAATCTCACTTTCAGTGGCCAAGAGACAAGTTGCATCTGTCTTGGAAGATTTGATTGGAAAGCATGATCGATTGATTGATGAAAAGAAGGCACTTTTAGAGGAGAGGGAACTCATTGTATTTGAGGAATCAGAAACAAGTAGTTTGGAACCAGATTACCAAAAACCTCAGTATATGGATGATCGCATTGAATTGATTGATGCAGAAGCAGCGTTCCTTGCAGCACGTATCCGTGGTCTCAAATTAGAAGCAGCTCAAATGAACCTTGTGGAAAGGGGATCAGGACCACTTGGACGTGATGCAGGTTATGAAAATGCACTTGCCATGCTATCCGCACTCTCTGCAACTGATGGACGTAGTTTCCTTCGTCATTTCTTGGATGAAGTGATTCGATTACGCGTGGAACAATGGTCTCGCCAAACCATTGTCACTGACATGGAAAAGGGTATGATGGATCTCAGGCGTACACTCCTTGTTATGCGCAAGACTGCTGTCACAGCAGCAGCAGATTACGAACGTAAGCTCCGTACCTATGAACAACAATTATCAAGCGCTGGCCTTGTACCTGCTGACCCTAATGATGCTAAAATTCAAGCAAGAAGTAGGGCCAATACTGCAACCAATTCACCTCAAGCCATTGCAAATGCATTTATTCCAACACAATCAGAAGTCTCATTTATGGAAAAGGCTCTTAATTCATCGGAAACTGCTTCACTCTTTGACATTAATGATGAGAATCCTGCCACAGTGTACGAGCGCATCTATGAACGTGGTATCCTCAACCGTGCAGTCCGTTCCATTGAAGAAAGCAGACAAACTCGCCATCGATCTGGATCCACTCGCAGTGATGGTTACTTGCTTTACTCTGCACCACCCACCAGCATTGTTACCAGTAATGTTGCAGAATCTGTGGCAAGTGGCACACCTCCAACCAACCGCCACATTCGATCCTTGTCCCTCCATTCAGCCATGTTGGATCGACTGGATTCCCCAACACCAAGTATGGCAAGTGAATTGGGTGATTTGGGGACATGGTGGGCAGAAGATGCAGAATCTCAATTAAGGGAAACTGAAGACATTATCAAATCTCCTGTCAAAAAGGCAAGACCAGTTTCCATGCCACCCAAAGTCGTTCCTCCTGTGGGTAGAAGACGCGTTGTTTCTGATGCAGTGACAAGGAGAAGTAGTGGCGGCCCTACAGATCATTTTAGACGCCTTAGTAGTGGTGGATCAGACATTTACCCTCGACCCCCACCTTCCCATGCATCCTCTGATCGACGACTCAGTGACCATTCACGCAGACAAAGTGGAGGTCCATTGGATTATCCACCACGTACTCCGCCCTCTGATCATCGTCGTTCAAGCAGTGAATACGGATCGCTTCGTCGTGTCAGTGGTGAACATTATCCCTCACTCATCATGAATGCACCACCACCACCACCCCTTCCACTCATGCATCCCAATCGTCGTGCACCAGGAAACATCATAACGCATAAAAGACGTCCAAGTGCACCACCAAGTGAAATGAGCAGCCGTCGTTCAAGTGGTGAACATATGCCCATGTCCATTCCCAAACGTGCATCCATTGGCAGCTACATGGACATGCAACGCGTCACTCGCCCCAATGACATGACAGCACCTTCACCCAGTCCATCTGTCAAATCCGTCAACTTTTCCTCATCTGTTCAAATCGCAGATATTCATGGTGGCGTCACCATGGAAAAGAGATTAAGCAACGTTGAAGAAGACGATGATCACCTCGTATTTGATGAAGATTACGATACAGATGAAGTATTCTAACCCATCACCTTTTTATAAATCTTTTCCTCATATCCACCAATGAAAACCACATATCGTGCAGCAGTGAACAAATAATCACTCAATCTGTTCAAATACACTTGAACTGCCTCATGTTCACCCCCACATTCTTCATTCAACACCACAACCTCACGTTCAGCTCTCCTACAAACAGACCGTGCCACATGTAATGAACTTGACGTACAACCACCACCAGGCAATATAAAGTTTTTTAGAGGTGGTAATTCCTCGTCCATTGTATCAATCCAACCTTCCAATGCCTTTGCACAGGTCCCATCCACATCAAATTCAGTCCTTTTGACCTTGTATGGACCACTGTCCTCCCTGGGTGTAGCTAAATTTGATCCCACATCTTGCAATAAACATTGAATAGTGTAGAGTTGGTCAGTGAGGGGGCTGAGTTGGTGGTGGTGTGGTTCAGTTTGAGCATAGGCGCGTGCTAGTCCGAGATGACTGGAAAGTTCATCTGTTGTTCCGAGTGCAGAAAACACGAGGGATGATTTAGGGAGGCGTGCACCATTGTAAAGGGCTGTGGTACCTTTGTCACCTGTTTTTGTGTAGATTGGCAACCGAGATGACATTTTCAGAATGTGAGAAATCAACATGCTTGTGACTTGCCTTGGTTTATACCCACAGTTATTCCACTGTATAAACATCTTCTTCTTCTTCTTGGTCACTCTTTGCCAATCTCCTTGATTGTAATTGTCTTGCTAGCATCACATTATCAACCAAGTCACTGACTTGCAACTGTTTGTTACATGTGGCAACAGGACATGCAACCCTCCCACGATGTCGCCTTAATAAATCCATAATTGCAATCTTGGAGTAATTGTGTCCACATGTCGTGCTCTTTACAGGATGGTCAAATGTTGTGCATGTCAGTGGACATGTAAATGACACCTTTTGAGACTGTACAACGATATCCTCATCACTGCGATCACCATCCTCCTCCAAATAATCATCTGGCATGACTTGAGTTTCATGATGGACCATCCACAATGTTTGTTTGTATTCTTGAAAAGTCGCATGTTGATTTGTACGCGTTGAATGTGTCAGTGGTGTGGATTGAACGCGTTCAAATGGGACTATATGCGTCCTGTATGCGCCTAAAATGTCATCTGTTGGCCTTTTGAGCTGATCCATTGCTGTATGGGAGAGTGTAATGTGATGTTCCTTGTCCAACGACTCTCTCATTACTCCAGTACATGTTGTGACTAATTGTGATGCATTGCATGTTTCTGCATCCACTCCAATCCCACCAATAACATCTCGTACTTTTTTATAAGTTTGTAGCAGTTGGTTAAACTGTAGTGATTCCTGAGTCCAGTCCATTACAAAAAAAGAAAAAGATTAATTATACAGTCTATTCAATCTCTCTACTTGTGAAGGACTTGTTGGCATTTTGTGCACTTTTCATCAGCGTTCAGGTAACAGCAAATCAACCCACATGGGAAGCACCAAATGAGCCAGCAGATACCACAAAGTGTATAGTCCTTTTGGTAACTGTGAGCCATACCATCAATGCATAATCCTACACCTGGAGTTGCCATGATGACGGGTTGGACGCCAACTGGTGGTGTACCTGCTGGTGGGGCATATTGTCCTGGTGCAGCGTAGTTTTGTGGAGGATAAGAACCTTGCTTGGAGGGATCCATTTTTGAAGAGAATGATTAATAAAAGTGTGGGTGAGTTGGAGTGAAAAAAGAGTGTGACTGAAGGAGAGTGGGGCGAATGGGCACTTTTTATGGGCAAAAACCTCGTGCCAAGCCCACAAATATGGGGCCATGAACATTTCAGGCTTACTCATCAGCCACTCTCTTTAATCAACATTTACCAATTATAGTATCCCTTGGCATTGTAAATGGGCTTATTCTCCATTAGAGAAGTCCAAACGCGTTTTCTCTCCTTCCATCCACGAACTGTCCTCCTCGTGCCCTTGCCTTCATCCACCACAGGTGCCTTTTCCTTCAAAATAACCCTCATCTGAGCACGCGGTCTTCTCATAATTCCAAACATTCCCTTGCCATGATATCTAATTCCCCTCAAGTACACGCCTTTAACCACCCATGCTTGGTCAATATACATGTTGGAAGGTTCCATCTGTTGCTGTAGAGCATTTGCACGTGCAGTAGCAAGCATGTTATGGACGCGTTTTCCTGGTTTTTGCTTGGCAGTGAATTCCATTTGCTTGAGTGCTTGATCGACATTTAATCGACTAATTTGACTTGCAAGGAAGCGTAATTTCTTTGGCGAGTATCGAAAGAATCCTGTACCTGCCTCAACAGTTTTGGTGCTGACTGCAGTGGTTGGTGGTTGGAGTGAGGAAATGATGGGAGAGGCAATGGACGATGCAAATCTTTTTAGCATATGATGCAGCAATTGTGGAAAAGAGGATTCAAGACTGCACACGAGTCCATCACGCTATCAGCACTAACTGCATCCAATCTACATCTTGGACATTCACAATCATTATGGCATCCAGCTACATGTCCCTACATTTATGGAACAAGGTCAGGAATTTCCATCATTAACCTTGAAGTCACTTTATCCCATCTAAGACGTGCCTGTATGGTTGTCAAGAACGTGTCCTATAATGGTGGGGTTATTCTCTTTGTGGGAACGCGTCCTGAAATGCAACGTGTAGTGTATTCTGCAGCACAAGAGGGAGGTGTGTATTGGGTAACGAGGAGATGGATTGCAGGGACAATTACGAATGCTCAGCATGTGTTGGGGAGTGTGGAAAAGGCCAAGGAGGAGGAGGGGGAGGATTTGGGCATGAGTAGGGAGGATGCAGTGACATTGGGATTGGTGGACAAGAGGAAAAAGAAGGTCGAGTCAAGGGTGCCACGACCTGATTTGATTGTAGTTGCTAATCCACTGGAGAATCAGATTGCACTTGCTGAAGCTACGAGTAGGAGTATTCCTACCATTGGAATTGTGGATACGGACTGTGATCCTGCTTGTGTGACTTATCCCATTGCTGCGAATGATGATTCAGTCAGGGGTGTGGAGTTGGTGATGAACTGTTTGGCTAAAGCAGCAAGAGAAGGAGCAGAGGAGCGTCGACAGGTCCAGTGACCAGGGAGTGACTAAGGAGTGACTGGGAGTGACTAGGGGGGTGTCAATAAAGTGGCATGGCCCATACCGCAGTCTGTACTTTTGCACCTCCTTTTTTGAAACAAATTACGCTCTCTCTATTTTGCTTCAATTGACGACTAATCCTAGCCATGTCCACCATCCCAGTAGTCATCCAACAACAGCCCCAAGTAGGTCAAGCAATAATCTACCCACTTCAATCCCTCAGAGATAATTCCATGCCAATCCAATGTCCCAATTGCAGTCAGATTGGTTATACAACCCTCGATTACATTGTTGGTAACACCACTCATATCTGGGCAATTGGTGCTGGTATCTTTTTTCTCGCTTGTTGTGTCCCCTACCTCTTTAATGTCTTCAAGGATGTGGAACACAAGTGTTCTCATTGTGGTATCCCTGTTGCTAAATGGTCACGATCTGGTGGTACGAACGTTTATGCTGCTCAAGCTATACCCGTCATGGTAGCTGTCTAGGTACATTTATCCCCTATTCCTATTAAATCTTTTTCTTTAATCATGCAATTCTCTGGAATTCTCGCGCTCCTTGTGGCTGGTTGTGCAAATGCACTCGTCAACAAGTATACGGCACGTACGATTGACTTGACAGGAACAGTTGCACGTGAATCTGTGTTTGTAGAAGTATCAAATGATGAACCATCACCTGTTGATGTCTATGTGTTTTATACGCCTCTCAATCGTGCGATTAATTACATTAATGCAGTACAAATGGAGAACAAGTTGGATCTTGATGTGGCTACGACTGTCAGTGATGACCACATCATCCATACAGTCCAGTTGGCTACACCACTGCACCAGGGTGATTCCGTTATTGTGCAGTTTATGCTCGTTTATTCCCATGCATTGGTTCCTTATCCTCCAAAAGCACCTCAATCAGGTCCACAAATCCTACAGTATTCTACCACAAAACACTTTATGAGCAAGTACCCCACCGTTCAAGCAGAAACTTCAATTGTATTTTCAGAGGGTGAAGTGGTTAGTGCTACTCCAGGCCACAAGACCAAGAAGGGAAGCACCAAAACACGCGTCATTTACGAGTATGGCCCTTATGCACATTTGGATGCCATGCCAATCAGTAGTGAATCGTTGAATGTAGAGTATAAACAGACCAAAGCACCAATTACAGTAATTAACCAGGTCCGTCATGTGGAAATCTCTCATTGGTCCAATACGTTCTCGGTCGATGAGCAAGTTCATATTAGGCATGATGGAGTGAAATTGGTACATCAGTTTTCACGATTGGAGTATATGATTAGTCAGCATAATCTTGGACAAACACCAGTAATGAGATCCATGACATTCAACCTTCCTGCACTTGCAAGAGAAGTGTACTTTGTTGATCCTATTGGGAATGTAAGTAGTTCTCATTTTAGAAGGGAAAGGAAGCAGAGTGTGTTGGAATTGAAACCACGGTTTCCACTTTATGGTGGATGGGAGTACAAATTCAACTTTGGATACAATTATCCATTGAGTGAAGCATTGAAGCAGCAAAAGGATGGGTTGTATGTGCTCAAGGTACCATTTGTTGATAGTGGTCGTGATTGGGAGAGGGATGATGTGGTGTTGAAGGTTGTGTTGCCTGAAGGTGTGACTGGAGTGACGGTTCATTTACCAAAACAGCTAATGGCCAAGAGTCAAGTGGATGATGAGCAATTGGAGTATGGATATGCGAGGTACAAGACGTACGTTGATATCAAAGGACGCGTGGCTGTTTGGATCCATGTTAAAGGAATTGTGGATGAGCATGCACAAGATGTGTTGATTAGTTATAGGCATGGAACGAGTGCTTATTTACAGAAACCATGGACGATGGCTACTGCTTGTTTGTTGGTTTTTGTGGGTGCGATGGTGTGGTCGAGATTGTCGTTTAAATTAGAGTAAGGATCAAAGCAGGGAGATCAAAGTAAATCTTCCAGCTCTTGATCCAGTTCTTGATCTAATTCATCCCATGCAGTCATGACAGACTGACCAAGTGGTGATGGTCCTACTGTGGCCGCATCAAGAGTGTCAGCAGCACCTTCAGTGTCTGTGTCCACATCCCATTCTTCATCATCTTCTGTATCTTCATGCAATAGAATGGCATCAATCTCTGCTGGTGGTAAGGATTCCAAATCTTCCAAATCACTCTCTTCTTCTTCTTCTTCCTCCACTCGCGTCTTTTTACTGGGTGGTGGGTCCAGCGCTTCCCCTACCTCTTCCTTTGGAAATGCATAGGATGCTTCAGGTAAGCGCGTCCACTGCTCCACACTCTCCTTTAACCACGCTTCTTTGACCAACAGTATCCCTGATCTAATGGCTTCCTTTGCTTTTGAAGTAGTTGCACAAGTGGCCACTACGTGCGTAACATCACTGTGAATGTGCTGTGAACAAGTTGCTCCCAACCAAATTGCCATTTTGTAATGATCAGTCTTGTTCAATTCCATGTTCATAGGAAAACATCCTGTAAATACGAGACAAGTGCCTTTGAGTATGGTTGATCGTATGGATGAAATGTGCTTGGAGACATGTGCATCACCAGTTTTGCGATATTCTTCATAAAAAGAAGCGTGTATCTGTTGTAATCGTGGTAGCGTGTGCGTTAATAGTTCCTGATCATTGTTGGTGAGTGTTGCACTGTCTTTAAATTCCTCCAAAGGTCTCGCTTCCTCCAATTCATGCTTGTACTCCTCCACCTGCTCATCCAAATCTCGAGGTCTCTTTTCACCAACCGTCACCCCTCCAATGGGTAGGCGTGGTTGAAATGGATTGTGAATGTCTCCAACTTTTGGATAGAATTTGAATGGTGCAACTTGCACTAATTGATGAGAATAATGCCATACATCAGACCTGTCATCAATAGCAACCACAAGTGACTGATCAGCAGGAAAAAGTCGCTTAATGTCCTTTGAAACAAGACTTTGATTCGCATGTCTATCCAAAATCCGATTACTAAATAGTGTTCCCTTTGGATCAAATATTTCCACTACTTTTTCAGCATAATCACGCGTTCCCATTGTATAAACGTGCAATTCATACAATTCTGCTACTTTTTTGAGGAATTCAAATGCACCTGGACGTGGTTTTACATAATAAGTAAAGTTGAATAATGTCATTTTGACTGCATCTTGTAGTGCTGGATGGTTTGGATTGGTTGGATCGTCCATCCACGTGCCAATGGTGGGGTCAACGTCAGCGTGAACCAGTGTTTGGTCCAAATCACAAAGGAGGACCAATTTTGACTGAGAGATGAGGCGATTCTTTGTTTTGTAATCTTCTTCCTGTGCCACCTAGGGATGTTTAGAGTAAGTGGGAAGAGTATACTCTTGATGAAACGGTAATGTGTGCGTCATTGTGAAGAATGCGCAGATTGGATGGATTGATTGTGTCTGGTTGCCTAGGGGGAGGTTTGTGATGTGGATGGAATGTAGTGTACAATCTCTCTAGATTAGTGCCACACATGGCGCATAAACCGTGGAATTGAACTTCGTGCAGACACGTCATTGCGATTAATTGATTGAAAAGATTTTTCTCTGTTGACCCCATTTACCATTCAAGCACTGACCTCTGCATCCACAGTGACAGGCTCTTCAGCTGGTCGTGCTGCGTATCCTCTGCCCAATTCCTGCTCCAATCCACCAAATGGATACTCTCGTCTCACCTACAGACATTCAGTCTAATCCATTCCCATGTACTTGCAAATTGTGGCTCAGGAGTCGTATAAGCAATGAAACCCATAAATGCACCCAATGCCAAGAGTGATAGGCCCAAACTACGCGTAGCTTCGCCCACAGACACGTCCGTCAACTCTGGTGACCAAATATTCAAAATCTCATCTTCTTCATGCAACTACCAAATGATTAGGCAACAACAAGGACAACTCACAGTCTCTCCAAAGTTGGTTTTGGCTTGCTGATCATCCCACTTGTCGTGATGAGATCGTGTTTGATGATTTTCAAAAGGAAGGTTGGGATAATCACCAATTTGAGCATCTGGATAGATCTTGGCATTCTCTTTAGTCAGTGCTGGTCCATATGTGGATGAAAACACACTTCTCCTTGCAGCAGGAGTAATGTGCCTCACAATCGAGGCAGTGCGCCAAAGCATTTTGGTGGTGGTGGTGAAAAATTCTTCATCTGCCCCACTCCCCTCCACTCCCACGCTCGATTACCTCAATCAAATCCTCAATCAATCACCATGGTACCCTTCCCACCTCCCTCCCTCATTAACCTCAGTAGGATGATCAATACGATGTCATTGTTTTAGGCACTGGCTTGACCGAGTGCATCCTTTCTGGTTTATTATCAGTCGATGGTAAAAAAGTCCTTCATATGGACCGTAATGACTACTACGGTGGTGAATCAGCCTCTTTGAACCTCTCCCAGACCTTTCGCAAGTTCAGGGATGGCACCGCACCACCCGCTACCCTTGGCCGTGATCGTGACTACAATATCGACCTTATTCCAAAGTTCATGATGGCCAACGGTGAACTCGTCAAGATCCTCACGCACACGGATGTCACTCGTTACCTTGAATTCAAACAAATTGCAGGTTCCTTTGTGTACAGAGACGGTCGCATCTCCAAGGTTCCTTCTACTGAAATGGAAGCTGTGCGTTCCCCCCTTATGGGAATGTTTGAAAAGAGACGTGCTAAAAAGTTCTTTGAATATGTGCAGAATTGGCGCAAGGATGATCCTTCCACCCATGCTGGAATGGATTTGGAAAAGACTACCATGAAGGAATTGTACGCTTACTTTGGATTGGAAAGTGGTACGCAGGACTTTATTGGCCATGCTCTTGCTCTTCATTTGGATGATACGTACATTCAACGTCCTGCAAAGGAGACTCATGAGCGCATTATTCTTTATATGAGCAGTATGGCACGTTATGGAAAATCCCCTTACATTTACCCATTGTACGGATTGGGTGAATTGCCTCAGTCCTTTTCCCGTCTTTCTGCAGTCTATGGTGGTACTTATATGTTGGATAAGAAGGTGGATGAAATTGTATATGATGCTGATGGTAAATTTGTGGGTGTAAAGTGTGGTGAAGAAGTTGCCAAGGCCAAGTATGTTGTGGGTGATCCTTCTTACTTTGGTGAAGACAAGGTGAAGAAAGTCGGTGAGGTGATTCGTGTGATTTGTTTGATGAAGCACACGATTCCAAGTACGGAGGATGCCGACAGTTGTCAAATTGTGATTCCACAAAACCAAGTTGGAAGGAAGCATGATATTTACATTGCCATGGTGAGTGCTTCTCACAATGTGTGCCCTGAAGGCTACTACCTTGCCATCGTGTCCACTATTGTAGAAACGGACAATCCTGAACAGGAAGTCAAGCCAGCCATGGATTTATTGGGAGGCAACATTGATGAAAAGTTTGTGTCTATTAGTGCACTCTATGAGCCAGTCAATGACGGAACCAGTGATCATGTGTTTATCAGTGCAAGTTATGATGCTACCAGTCACTTTGAATCTGTAAGCCATGATGTCAAGAGCATTTGGAAGCGTATGCATGGTGAAGAATTGGTCATGAAGAAGCGTCCAACAGCAGAAGAGGAGCAAGCCGCTTTTGGCAATTAGGAATGTGGATAAAGGAAATATTGACCAAAATCAAAGAGAAAAAGAGGAGAGTTTACTACGTACACACACACACACACACACACATTCATCTGTCACTGCTACTACTGCTAGCCCAATTATTCCACTTGCCACCTAATCATTCAACTGCCTGAGAAATTGTGCATCGGATTGATGAGTCCTTGGCTGAAACATCTCATTAGCAGGAGTAGCCACTGGTCCAATAGTCTCCACATCACCTCCCCTTGCCCTTGGTCTCAGCTTCCACTTTCTAAAGATGAAAATGCCAATAGCTGCAACAACAAGAACTACACCCACTACAATACCAGCTGTAATTAATCCAGTTTTACCATTATCACTACTTTTAGCAGCTGTTGAAGGAACGGTAGTAACAACTGGAGTTTCAGTGGTGATGATCTTTTGAATACCATCAATGGTTGTAGTGACGACGATTGTGGATTGAGTGGTGATTGTAGAAGGAGGTGGAGGTGGAGGTTCACTTGTTGTTGGCGGTGGAGGAGGAGGAGGTTCAGAAGTGGATGGAGCTAATGGAGGGGATTAAAGGGAGAGGAAGAGGTGTGATTACGTGGTGGTGGTGGAGGTGGCGTGGTTGATGGTGGTGGTGGTGTTGTGGGTGCTAGTGGATGATTAATTGAGATAAAGTGGGTGATTACGTGGTGTTGATGGTGGAGGTGGCTCATCTTGTGCCACAACGATTGCAATCAGGTACGATAGTACAACAATGAATAATAAAAATGAACGCATGCTGGTGTGAAAGGACGACGATTTGGTGTGGGTCGAAAAAAAAAAGAGTGGAAGAATTTTTCTCCATCTTGCACACTTTTTTATAGCTCCATTGGACTATTTTTACTCAAACACAACACCACCCTAAAAGGCCATGATGGACATGAGGACATATCCAACAGTCATGATCATGGCAGCAGCAAGTACAGAAGCAGGTACACCATTGTAGATGAAATCACTGGTCTTGAGGTACGTTCTACCTGTAGCATCTTCAAGCATAATAGCATTCATATTGGGGAATCCAGAGACAGGAAGTCCCATGGCACAGGAACACATCATGGTTGCACCCATAACAAGTAATCTTGGACGTGGATCAGGTAAGAGTGAGCCCACTTGATAGACTACAGGGAGGAGAATGACAGCGGCAACAGTATGACTGATAAAAGTGGCAACCACAAGCATCAACCCTATAAAGATGAGCATTGTGTGCCATAAACCATAACCAGTGACTTGAGTACGCACAATGTTGGCAATGGCTTCGAGTAATCCACTGCTGTTCACTGCTTCACCTAATGCAAGACCACCCATGGCGAGCATAATGACTGTCCATAAAAAGTTGTTGAAATCTTCCTTTTTAAGGACACCTGTTCCAAAGAATGCAATCAATGGGATGATGGCAATGATGCCCATATCACCTACAATGTAATGGAGTCGTCTTTCCAATAACCACAAGGCAACTGTGCCCAAAGTAATGAACACAACGTAGATTTGAGTCCATGTGACCTTGTCAGTGGATGCATGGAGTGGGTGGAGTACAGTGTTGCTAGGTGGATTGTAGGATACGATTAAAAGTGCCCAGATGAGGATATCGATACCAAAAGAAAGTGGAAGTGCAATTGCAAACCATTCAAGCCAGGAAGGAGGAGGATTCATGATGGACATGGCAATGAGGTTTTGGGGTGATGCAATAGGAGATGCCATACCACCAACATTGGAGGCGAGTGCAATACCTAGAATAAGGCAACGAGCATACCTTGAATCAGAAGGGAGGGTACGAAGGATGGGTTGAATGAGTGAGAAGCAGAGAACAGGCGCAGCAACATTGCTAATCCACATGGAGAGAGTGGTAGCAACCAACATGCAAGCCAACAATAATTGACGAGGACCACCATCAGCGAGTGCGAGTACGCGTACAGCCAATGCTTTTGCAATGTGATGTTTGGAGAGAGCAGCAGCAATAGCAAATCCACCAAGGAGCAACATGATGACTGGACTAAACATGACACCAAAGATGCGCTTGACTGCAATGTTGGGAAGGAGGCGTTCTTTGGAATCAGTGTCACGCAATACTCCTAAAATGACTACAAAGAAGGGTACGAGGAGTGATGTGACAAACAATGGCATGGTCTCTGTAGCCCACAGCAATGAGACAAATACGAGTAAAGCAAGGCAATTCTGCTCAGTCACATCTTTAAACGTGTTCATATGAAGCAATGTGACGAAAATACCAACACTGATGAGGGCCATCCACACCTTGAGACGCATGTACCACGGCCTCTTGTTCTTGAGAATCTCCTTTGGTTCACTGGTAACCGCTACAGCAGCCACTTTACGCTCCATTTCAATCATATCTCTCCAAATGGTGTTGCGTTCAAACTGTACTTGTTCCCTTAGATGCATTTTAAGATTCCTTGCATTAATTACAACATCAGGCTCACCAGTCAATTGAGAATGCAATGCTTCCACTTGTTTGATTTGGCCATTCAACACCAATCGAGTCTCTTTTTGAAAAAGTCTTGCGCGTGGAAGTACGTGTGTCATGAACCAGGATTTCACATTGCATCTCAACTCCTTGTCAAATTTCTTGAGAATCTTTTCAAATCCAGTTCGATTGATTTGAGCAAATGAACGCAATTCACTCAATACAATGTAAATATCCACACATTTACGAATAAGAGCTTCAAGTACAACTGACTCATCTTGCACAGGGATCGAGTGGTGAGACAGTACGCGTGATTGTTTACGTGAAAGTGTACGTGGAATGGAGGTCAAGGCACGATCCAATTGTTGCACATCTTGCGTAGGAGAAGAGGACAATGCAACAGCGCTGTTTTCTGCACTTTCCAAATTGAGATCACCTTCATCACCCCAATCAAATCGTCCAGTTGTGTTTTGCAAAGAGGGCATGTGAGCTTCTTGGACTTGTGTGGTTAATTCCTGCAATTGACTATAGATTTCCTGCTCCTTGTCATTATAAAACTTTTCAATCTTGAAGAGTTCAGAATCAAGGGCTTCGAGAAAGGTGGATTTGGCACGTTCGCGTGGATCGAGAAGGTGAGATGACTCTGGTGACGTGGATTGTTGGGATGCGAGGAGAATGTCACGATCGAGTTCATAAACAATCTTTTTTAAATTAGAATAACTAGATGATGTGTGAGGGGCGGATGGATGGATGGGGTACTTGCCTAATGTAATGCTGTTGCCAATCAGGCACAGCATTGAATTTGAGTGTATCTGAAAATTTCATAAGTTTTTTTGGACTGTGGAAATTCAGAGGGATTTTCTTTTGGATAGGAATTTGCAAATCTCGTCAAAAAAATTTCCAAATGAAATGGATGATACTGTTGATTGGAGTGGTATGGGCTTGTCCTCCTCCACCAGTCCGAATAATCAACCCCTTTCAATGCACCGATCGTGATCAATCACAACTCCTAGTTGGATACCTCACATCCTGCGTGACAGATTCCTCCACCATTCCACCCAAATCCACATCAACACCCTATGGACAGGGCCTACTCGTCGACATGATCCCTCAAACCGGCTCTTTTGGTAACCAAGGACCATGTACAGGTGGAAAACGCGTCCAGTCATGTCAAGTATGGATCAATGAAGCGTTTTGGAACACTAGACATGTCCGATATCGAAAAGTACTCCAGGATTTATCCTCACAGGGGTCATTGACTGCGCTGGCTGTTGCTGAACGTGCAGGATTGTCACATGAACCTGCAATACTCTTGAAACAATCCATCTTTTTACCAGAAATGTTTACACATCAACTCACATTGACTTGCAACACTGCTGTCCAACCAGTCGATGTCCGTCCATCCGATTTCATTAGTGCTACAAGTCTTGCTAACCGTCGTATTATTGCAATTGGCGATTTACATGGAGATTTCGAGTCAACTTGCATCACATTCCGCATGGCTGGACTAATTGACAATAACAATGATTGGGCAGCTGGCAACAACACCATTTTCGTACAAACAGGTGATGTGGTTGACCGTGGTGATGATACCATCCTCCTCTACTCCCTCCTTGACAAACTAAAACATCAGGCATTCCAAGTAGGCAGTGATGTAGTTCAAGTCCTAGGTAATCATGAAGTCCTTAATATGGCACATGATTTAAGGTACGTTACACCAGGCGACACTTGGTCTTTTGGTGGACAAGAAGAACGTAAGCGTGCATGGGAACCATCCGGATTCATTGGTCGACACTTGTACAATTTGAATTTAGTGCAACGTGTAGGTAACACTGTGTTTTGTCATGGTGGGATTTCAGAACCTTGGTCTGCATTTACATTGAAACAGATTAATGATGCAACGCACGTCATGTTACCTAGGATGATTCGTGAAGCGGATATTTATCAAAAGGTGATGAAATATCCATTATTTTTTGATCCTGATTCACCCTCTTGGTACAGAGGGTTTGCACAGCAGCCTGAAGAAACAGTGTGTCCATCCTTGAAACAAGCATTAAAGAATATTGGAGTGGAGAGGATGGTGGTTGGACATACACCTCAGATGGATGGACGGATTTTGAGTAGATGTGGTGCAAGGTTCATGGTGATTGATGTGGGGATCAGTAGGGCTTATGCGGGGAATGCAGCTGCATTGGAATTGGTTGGTAAAGATGCTTTTGCCATTTACAAGAGTGGGAAAGAGTTGATTGCATCAGGATTTTTAGACTAGCCGTGTATTAAAGTTCGTCATGGGTCCATTCGTCGCCTTTACAAGCAGAGAGTGAGGTCATGATGGCATGGTAGACGCAGGTGGAGGGTTCAGAGACTGTTAGAATGTCTTCAGTGATGCCACAAACGAGTTGGACGGTAAGGGAACGCTGAGGTCCATTGGCACAAGCATCACCACCTGTGAATTTGAGTGTAGTGTAATCATTATCCCATGCAGTAAATTGACCCAAGTCGACAGGGTACCCATCGTTATTGGATTGAGAAGCACCACCATAAAAGCAGATTTCATAGGAAAAAGAGTTGACCTTTTTCGTAAAACATTTGGATTTCAGTGCATAAAATTCTTGATTTGGTCCAAAATCCATGACTGCTTCTTGTTCCAATTTCTTGAGGTCGTCCTCTGTATTCCAATGGGCTGATCGTGCTTCTGCTTGTGCATCGTATGCTGCGTTCATGTCCTTGTAACCCAATTCATTCAACTTTTTCCTTAGAGATGGATGAGCATCTCCAAACCAACCTGCAATGCTGTGTGCAATGGATTCCAGCAAGGATGGTGGTGGGGGGCATGCGTCAGCCGTGTATGCTTCATAGTCGTCATGCTCCCATTCACTCGTGTCTTCATAATAATCAATAGGGTGCTGATCTTGATTGAATTTTGCAAAATCTTGCCAGCGTTCAGTGAGATCAATGTCGTGCTCCAAATCTGCTTGAATACCATTGACCAGCTCCACAAGTTCATCACGTTCCTTCTTTAACTGATTTAAGCGTGAATCCACATTATAATAACTAGTACGACATGCTGTAATCTTTTGTTTACATTTCTCCAATTTGTTTTCTTGTTCTGGAGGTGCATTCTTTTCCAAATCCTCCAGTTGCTCCACTTGACGCGTAATGACACTCAACTTGCTCTCTGCTTCCTCCACATCCTTTTTGAGCTGTTTAATCTTGACAAGTCGTTCACTTGAACTCATTTGACCCTGTTGGATACGTTCTTGTCTTGTGACAAGTGCCTGTTTCTTTGCTTGAATTTCCTCTTGAATCCTTTTCTCCTCTGCTTCCTTGTGTTCTTTGCATCGATCTGGACAGGTTGCCATGCCATTGTACTCGTCTGATCCATCACAGCATTCAGGGTCACAAACTCCGTCGTTTACCTTCCAAGATGGAATCGTGGCTGGTTTCCACCCTGCATTCTCACAGTAAAAGTGACCATGTGCACAGGCTGATGTTCCTGGTTCATCTGACCCATCTGGGCAGTCGCAATAGTCATCATTAACCTTGGAATTGGGAATAGTGTTGGATCCATCAAAACAGCTAAATGGATCCTGTTGATACGCGTTTAAATCTAAAGCAGATTAAATAAAAGACAGAGGGCATACGTGTTGGATCAGCTCCTCTAATTTGGTGACCTTGAACCACAAGGCAGCAGCACAACAAGATTAAATGTTTCATTAGAGAGAGAAAAAAAGATCATGACGACCATTCCACGTCTAAAGGCCCTTCCATTGGGAGGTGATGTGCCCCTTAAAGACGTTCATTACGGTATCCAGTGGAATCAGTGTATCCTCATGACGATTAGAAACCCTCAATGATACTTCTGTAATTGCACAATTACTCGGAGTAGCAGCAGGAACACTTTTATTCCTCATCGTCATGTCATTCCTTGCTTACGATGCACTTGGAAACCTAGCAGATACCATTCCTAAACAAAAACCGTACACATTCAACTATAGAGCAATCATTTTCTCAAACTATAAGCTTATTGTTGGTTGTGTCCTACTCCTTTGGTATGGAGTATGGCTCATTGTCTCATGGACCATTGGTCAGTTTAGATGGCGTGTAGAAAGTGCCCAACAAGTGGCTCAAAAATCCCCCATTCAAATGAAGCGACAGGATGGTGAAGGCATTCTCTGTTGGACCTACACGCCTAATGGATGGGAACTAACTGTTGCTGCTGCTGCTGCTCTTTAGTACCCACAGTTTCAGTCTGAATGCATCCACACCGTTCAGATAGTACCGATGCAGCCTTTTATCGCGTACAAATCCGAGTTTTTCATAGAGATTGAGGGCTGCTTGGTTATGATGTTCTGTTTCAAGGACAATCTACGCGTTTTTGAATTGTACAATAGTGATTAAATGCCTCATCTGCGCCTTGTTTGATCATTTCGTCAATGGCTATGCAAGCCAATTGTTTACCGATACCTTGACGGCGTTCATTTGGTGAGACTGAGAGCATGCCAATATAGCCACGCATGGATTGACGATGGGGTTCTAATCTGGAAATGATGACACCAACATACTCGTCCTTCTTCTTAGCCTATGGACCGTGTAAGTGAAGTTTGGGCAAGTGCTCACCAGGAAACAGAGGGATGGCCAACTGTGTAAAAAGTAGCGATACGTGTAAATGGAATAAGGTTCTGATAAATCTTGCTCAATGAGTGGAATCACGAGTTTGAGTTGGGATTCATCAGTGTAATTGACAAATTCCACAGTCATTGGATGGAAGTTGCACTTCAGACGTGGTTACTGCCTCCTCTGTTCCCAGCATTCAATAATCGTTCCACTTTTTTTACACTACACTACACTCAATCACTCACTACAATGAGATTGTCTATCGTACTCGCTGCTTTGGTTGCCACTGTATATGCTCAGCAATGCCAGCAGTCCCAAATCGAGCCATGTATTCGTGCAGGTTTTGCAGGTGTCCTTGCATGCGGTAACACAGATACTTGCCTCTGCACTCAGCTCAACTCAACTGCCCGTTGCTTTGAAGTATGTCCAAATGACCCAGTTGGTCAACAGTCCAAATCTGCTCTCACTACTGAAGGTGCACGCCGCTGTGCAGGCACTGGTAACTCTCAATTGGACGTTAATGGTTTGTTGAATGGACTTATTCCACCTTCACAACCCGTGCCATCTGGCTTACCAACTGGTGTGACTTTGACCGCTACTCCTACTGGCACAGCTGCACCAACTGCAACCTCCAATCCCACTGCAAAGTCCAATGGTAACAAATTGGCTGTATCTGGTGGAGTGGCCGCCATCATGGCTGCTGCTGCTGCTCTCCTTTAACTTTTTCCCTATAAAAATATGAAATTGTTGAGCACCATCTCCTCCTTGACCGTTTTTATTACTTTAATCGCAGCACAGTGTGAACAACAAGCCCAGATAGAAACTTGTCTTCGTGCTTCTGTGGCTGGTGCACTCCTCTGTGGTAATCAAGACGCCTGCCTTTGTCCTCAGCTTAAAAGTAGTCGCGAGTGCTTTAAACCTTGTGCAAGTGATCCTACTTCTATTAATGCAACGACTGCTATTACAGCTGAAGAAACCAAGAGATGTGCAGGTACTGGCAATGCTCCCTTTGATATCAACTCGTTGATCAAGGCTGCAACTCCGCCCAACGTGACACTTGATGTAAAGAACTTTACTGAACCCAGCACTACTGCTACGCCCACTCCAACTCCTGCCAAGAGTGACGGTGCTCAACTTGTTGGATTCAGTACATTGGGACTGGTCGTGAGCATGTTGGTCTACACCCTTTGATAAAATGGTGGTGGTTCCACTTTTTTTCTTCATGGCCAAATCTTCAAGCTCATCGTCCATCATAATCGACTTGCAACCTAATACAGCTGCATTACCACCATCCAACCAAGTAGAAATCTCTTTCCAACAATTGACATACAGTGTACCCCATGGCAAAACCCACAAAACAGTATTGAATAATTTGAGTGGTGTGTTCAAACCAGGACGACTATGCGTTATCCTTGGTTCATCAGGTGCGGGCAAGACATCACTCCTCAGTACACTTTCTGGTCGATCGACAGGTGGCACCATGTCTGGAATTATCAAAGTAAACGGTCATCAAGTCACCAGCAAAGATTTCAACAAAATGTGTGGATTTGTACACCAAGAGGACATTATGATGGATACACAGACTGTACGTGAAGCCATTAGCATGTCTGCAAAATTACGCGTACCTCCAACTGCTAGTGATGTGGAAAAGGCAGCCATGGTTGATAATGTGATTGGATTGATGCATCTTGAAAAGTGTGCAGATACATACATTGGAGGACCTTTGCTCACTGGTATTAGTGGTGGTGAGAAGAAGAGAACTCAGATTGCAATGGAATTGGTCACTAATCCTGCTGTACTCTTTTGTGATGAAAGTACAAGTGGTTTGGATGCCTACAATGCTTATGCTACTGTACGGTATTTAAAAGAATTGGCCATGTCTGGTAGGACTGTGGTGGCATCCTTGCATCAACCCAGTTCAGATATCTTTCATTTGGCTGATGATTTATTGTTGGTGGCTGATGGCAACATTTTGTATAGTGGACCAGCAAAGGAATCCGTCAATTACTTTGATCAACTTGGTTACAAATGTCCTCCATTGACCAACCCATCCGATTTCTTTTTTATGAGTGTATTCAACAAGGTCAATGCAAATGGTCAACAAGTGACGGATTTGACACTGGAAAGGCAGGATGGTGAGCGTGAAATGAACAAATTGATTGAAGCATGGCCACAATCTCCGCAAGGTCAGCAACTTGTCTCCTATGTGAACAGTATTCAAACACTCCCTGCCGCCACTCTTCCCAACAAATCCTATAGAGCGGATTTTTGGACTCAGTTTACCTTTTTACTCAAGAGAGAATGGTACAATTCCATGCGAAACAAGATGGTATGGCGCGTCAAGATTGCTCAAATGATCATCTTTGCCATTATGATTGATTTGATTTACTACAACATTCCATCACGAGTTGAAATTGGTGCTCAGATTCAAGATCGCGCCGGAATCCTCTTCTTCACCACCCTTTACCTCACTCTTGCCTTTACCCTCAGTAACCTTGCTGTATTCTCTGTTGAACGACTGGTATTTCAACGCGAGTATGGTGCACGAATGTACGGACTACCTGCTTACTTTTTATCAAAAGTCTTGGTGGAATTACCCTCACTCATCATCATTCCAATCGTATTCATAGTCCTCATTTACTTTGTGGTTGGATTACAATTTACTGCTGCAAAATTCATTATTGCACTGATTGCATCCGTCCTGTTGGCATGTTGTGGTGCTGCAATTGGATTATGGACAGCCTCATCCTTTTCTAGCATTACTGTTGCATTGTCCA
Source organism: Acaulopage tetraceros (assembly GCA_004114255.1). Classification (NCBI taxonomy): domain Eukaryota; kingdom Fungi; phylum Zoopagomycota; class Zoopagomycetes; order Zoopagales; family Zoopagaceae; genus Acaulopage; species Acaulopage tetraceros. The sequence goes on from QZWU01000014.1 coordinate 25,016, forward strand.
TTATGCCACTTATCCTCATTCCATTAATGTTGTTTTCAGGACTTTTTATTAACCTTACTGCTGCACCAAAGTGGATTTCATGGGTATCGTTCCTATCGCCCATGAAGTATGGATTTGTTGCATTATCCAATAATGAGTTTATTGGTATCAAGATTGGATGTTTGAGGATTGGTGATGAATGTGTGGGAGGACTGACAGGTGAAGTCATTCTTATTCAATTGGCATTAGCGGATCAAGGGAGCATTGCAGTCAATTTGATTGTATTGGCTGCATTTTGGATACTCTTGTTGCTCCTCGCTTATTTTGGATTGTATAGAGTAGTCAAATTTGGAAGTAGACAAGCCAAGATTGTGACGGTAGAGGCTCATGCAAAACTATTGGAAAAGGAGGGTGAAAAAGAGGTTTAGAGTTGATGTTTAATGGCCCATTCGTGATAATAAAACATGGCTAATCCAGGCCATCCGACCACGATAAACACTAGCCATACGACGACATTACCTTGCCATCCACGTGCACCCTTTACTTGCATGACTTCAGTGAGTGCAATTAAAGGGACTTGAAGCAAAAATCCAAGTGTAGCTTGACCTGTAAATGATTTCGCAGGTACGGCCACCATGAATTCGTGCATGATGGCAGAGAATCCAAAGACAATAATCTGACCAAGGAAGGGAGAAATACCAAAGTTGATTCGTAGTGGAATGTAAATGTGTCGCTTGCAGAAATCATGAACAGGTCGGTTCCACTCACGCCAAGCCTGTCCCAACGTGGTCGAATTCCACCAAGGATGATAAAACGCACGATCACCAAACCGTAAGAGTTCTGCCAATAAATTCAAATGGCAGTGAAATAAAAAGTAAAACATGCAGAGAAAGGCAGGGACGGCACTTGCTGATAACTTGAGAACACGTTCAAAAAAGACTGTTGGGTACACTTGTCCATTTGGTCCAAATGCATGAAATGAATTCTTGAGGGTTGGAAGTGCGTATTGTTCCACAATGAAAATGAGCAAGAGACCTGATGCAATCATACGCCATACAAGACTAAACACAACTTTCCATCGAATGGATTCAGTACGTGGATAAGAAGGTTGGTAGCAGAATGTAGGTGCAGCCCAAAAGTAAAGTACGTTGCTTGGAGTCAAGTTGGCTGGATAAGCAGCGAGTTCATTGTCTTGAATGTAGGGCGTTGGCTCACCTTTGAGATGGGATTCACGGAGTGCTGCGTTTGTGGCTGCAAAGGACCAGATTTTCAAGAGTTGACAGCTTGCAAGAAGGACGATTGCACCACTGAATGCTGCATCTGTCACCCAGTGAAAAGCAATAAAGCATGGGACAAGAATACTACAGAGTGCATTGATGGCATGGAGTGGTTTAGAAGCCAATGTAGTGGATTTGGAGACGGCTAGTTCGTGTTGAAAGGCAATGACAGCGTTGATACAGGGAACCAAGAGTGCAACTAGGAGGAACAGAATATCTGAGAGTGATGGGAGTGGACGTTGTTTTAATTGAAGGCCATACTTGTCCAAGTTTTCAAGGAGGAGGCGTGCATCACCTGCAACAAAGAGTAGGATGGCTAAATTGACAAGTCCTTCAAAAGATGGTTGGGAAGCAGTGTTTTCAGGAGATAGGGGTGAATGACGTGGTTTGATGTGCATTACAGGTACTGGGAATTTGATGCGATTAGTCATGGAACGTGCTGTGGCTGAACGTGGGCGTGCGAGTGGTTCATCTGCTGCGGTGGAGGTGGTGGAATCCATCTTGCTGACTGGCTGGGAACTTTTTTTTTGTGGCTGACAACTTTTTTTTTTACAGAGTGGCTACCTCCCAGTAACTCTTGTGACACACTTTCTTCCCAACACATGGACTTTCCAATCAACATTGCCCAAATCACTCGTTCCCCCTTTCAAGACAGTTGGAACTTTTTCAACAGTTCCTGTACTTCCTCACAATGGATAGCCCTCTGGATTTGGTGGATCCTCTTTGCTCTCATTTGGTTAGCTCGTCGCATTAACCTCGGTTTCAACAGTGATCAAGCACCAACAGCAGGTGAAGTCCTCGTGCCTACCACAACTCGACATGAATCTGACTGGATGCACCGTTTTCGTCAAACTGAACACTTTGCTCGTGATGCTTTGCTTACTCTCCTTACTGCTTTGAGTTTTAATGCTTTTGCAAGAGGTAGTGCCTGTGGTATCAGCACGCTCACATGGATCTTTTTCGCACTTGCTGCCATTCATCTCCTCCTCCTTTTGATCATGAAAAATTTGAATCCATTTTACAATGCAGGTAATGGATTCATCCTCATGGGCCTTGCATTAGCCATGTTCATCATTGCACTCAGCACAGGTTGGGCTATGGGTGGATAATAAAGTTTACTGCTCTGCATCAGTTGTCACTACATCTCCAATAGGCTGTTTGGTCTCTTGAACATTTAAATAGCGTGCATGGTGTTCCACATGAGCCTCTACAAATGTCTGAATGAACCAATAAGAATGTCCATAGCCTGCACGCATTCTCAACATGACTTCAATTGAATCATTCTTTTCTGCTTCTTTTACGAAATGTTCTGGCAACAATTGTCCATCCTTTAGAAAAGTGTCGCTTGCACCTTGATCAATAAGGATGGAGAGATCAGGACCTTTGTATGTTGCAACAAGATGAGTAGCATCGTAGGCGCTCCACTGTTCAGTTTGATCAGCACCAAGGTAATTTGTGAATGCCTTTTTACCCCAAGCACAGGCAGTAGGATGGCAAATGGGTGAGAACGCAGAGACACTTTTGAACACTCCAGGGTTCTTGAGAGCACAAATGAGGGCACCATGACCTCCCATAGAATGTCCAAAGATTCCAATGCGTTCAGGGTCAACTGGAAGTACTTGCATAAACTCAAACAAGTCCTTCATGACATATGAGTACATTTTGTAGTGTTTGTTCCATGGTGCAGTGGTTGCATCCACATAAAATCCTGCGCCTGTGCCCAAATCCCAACTATCGTCTTGACCTGCAACTTGTGCTCCTCTAGGAGAAGTGTCTGGGCATATTAAAGCTAATCCGAGGCGTGAGGCGTGTTTGATTGCACCTGCTTTGGTGATAAAGTTGTCTTCGTTACACGTGAGACCGGATAAAAAGATCAAGGCAGGAACGTCGTCTCCAGAGGTGGAATTGGGTGGGAGGTAGACGGAAATGTTCATTTCACAATCAAGAGTGGTGGAATGGTGCTTGTACTTGCGATAAGCACCATCAAAGCAGCGTTCTTCAGAGAGGATCTGTGGTAATTGTGGCATCTTGTGACTGTGAAAAACTTTTTTTTTACGCTGGCTGGTCTGATTGATCGCGTCTTTTCCTCCTCCTTTTTCACTGCATTTCTCTCCCCCATATGAAGTATATTGTCGTTACTGGTGGTGTCATTTCTGGAATTGGTAAGGGTGTGATTGCCTCTTCCGCTGGCCTTTTACTCAAAACCCTTGGATGTCGCGTCACTGCAATCAAGATTGATCCTTATCTCAATATCGATGCAGGAACACTCTCTCCCCTTGACCATGGTGAAGTTTTTGTATTAAATGATGGTGGTGAAGTGGACCTTGATCTCGGAAACTATGAACGTTACCTCGATATCATCCTTTGTAAAGACAACAACATTACAGCTGGTAAAGTGTATCAATCGGTCATTGAACGTGAGAGACGCGGTGATTACCTTGGCAAGACTGTTCAAGTGGTTCCTCACATCACAGATGCCATTCAAGATTGGATAGAACGCGTCGCAAAGGTCCCTGTTGACCAATCTCAAGATGAACCTCAAGTGTGTATTGTGGAATTGGGTGGGACTGTGGGTGACATTGAATCTGCTGCCTTTGTGGAAGCCATGAGACAGTTTCAGTTTAGAGTTGGTCATGAGAACATGGCTTTGATTCACGTGTCTTTGGTGCCTATTGTTGGGGCTGTGGGTGAGCAAAAGACCAAGCCAACGCAGTCTTCCATTAGAGATTTACGTGGATTAGGACTGTCTCCTGATATCATTGCGTGTCGTTGCACTGCACCTTTGGAAAAGGATATTCAGCAAAAGATTAGCATGTTTTGCCACGTTAGACCAGAGAATGTGTTGGGTGTGCATGACTGTGAGAGTGTTTACCATGTGCCCTTGTTGCTCAAAAAGCAAGGATTGTTGGATTATTTGCAAGAACGTCTTGCTTTGTCCAAATTGGATATCAAACCTGAAGCAAAGGCCAATGGTGCTGCACTCCTTGACAAATGGACTCAAATGACCCTTACCAAGCAACTTTTGCATACTACTGTATCCATTGCATTGGTTGGCAAATACACTAACCTTCAAGACTCGTACATTTCAGTCAAGAAGGCCCTTGAACATGCTGGATTTGCCAGTAATGTCAAGGTGGACATCAAGTGGGTGGAAGCAAGTGATCTTGAAAAGGAGAATGCACATGCCAATCCTGTAAAGTATCATGAAGCATGGCAAGCTGTCTGTGGTGCCAATGGCATCCTTGTTCCAGGTGGATTTGGTGAGCGTGGAACTGAAGGTAAAATCGCTGCTTGCAATTGGGCACGCACACATCGTGTTCCCTTTTTAGGCATCTGTCTTGGTCTTCAAGTTGCAGTGATTGAATATGCTCGCAACATGTGTTCCCTCAAGGATGCTCACAGCACAGAATTCGATGCCAACACTCCTCATCCTGTCGTTGTGTACATGCCTGAAATCAGCAAAGAACAGATGGGTGGAACCATGCGACTTGGTCAACGTGCCACTGTATTCCAACCAGGTAGTGAAAAGAGCATCATTCGTAAATTGTACCATGATCAAGGTCAAGTGGATGAACGCCATCGCCATCGCTATGAAGTGAATCCCAAATACGTTGAACAATTAGAAGAAGCAGGTCTCAAGTTTATTGGCAAGGATGAAAGTGGAGAACGTATGGAAATCCTTCAACTCCCAGATCACCCTTACTTTGTCGCCACGCAATACCATCCAGAATACCTTACACGTCCATTACGCCCAAGTCCACCCTTCCATGGATTCATTATGGCAGCAGCTAAAGTTTAACCAGTTCGAATTTAATAACAAAGATTATTTTTGATTTATCCCTTGTTGCTAATGCATAGCTCAACTGTTGTCCATCCCATAGTGGAAGGATGCTTACGTAACCCCATCCAGGTACACGAACTGCAAATTCATTAAAGTCAGCCATTCCATTGCAAAAGTCAAAAGAATAGGATTGTTGTGCTTGAAAGGTGAATTCTTGCCTCTTTTCCTTTTTGTTAAAGTGCCACCTTCTCTTTTTCGCGTCCATTCCATCCACCAATCCTTCCTCTAGTGGAAGTGTAGGATCAAGACTAGACACCACCTTGGTGATGGCGTTCATGGTGACCAATGCAGGTGAGTTTGCCCAAGGTTCTTCACACCACAAATCACATTCAAGGCCAGGATCAATCCATCTCTTGACCAGGTTGACTGCAATGGATGTGCCTGGTGGGACGCGTACACGGCCACTGACGAAATTACCAAAGACCAGGTCGTCACCATTAATGTCTTGGAGGAATGTACCACGACAATCGATAGAGTATGTGACGCCTTTGTTATGGACAAAGTAGGGTGAAGAAGGTGGTGTTGGTGGGGAGGTTGGGGATGAGATGCCACTGAAATTGAGAATACGGATAATCAGGACTCCTTTGAATACAGGAGTATCGATTTCGAATGGAGACGCGTCATTGTTGGGTGAAATGTGAACGAGTTGCGTTGGATCAAGGCAAGTTGCAACACTTAATTTTAATTGAACAGACATGGAGTTGTCAAGACTATCTGGAAGCACTTTTTTTTTGAACCAGAGCTACATTTATTCTTAATAAACCAAGTGGACAGGTACAGCAAGAGACAAATGCTACTGCCTTGAACCAAATGATATTGGTTAATGTTGCCGCCTGAGAGTGAGGGAATAACTATGTTACTTGGGAAACACGGGAACTTGTACTCTAGAAACTAGAAGAGCCTTGCTTATCCTTTGCCTTTGGCTGATACTTGGGCTTGAGGTCCACTACTCCTTGATTTTCTATATTACCCAAGGATTTCCCCTTGAGCTTGTCTGGGATCACTTGGAGCAATGTTCTAATTTCAGGGATAGAAGACCATGTAACCATTCAACCCTCTAGTTTCCCCTCGATTCGTATCTAATCTTCAACATTCTACCTCAAATCTCCACCCTAATCTAAAAATCAAGCCTCTTATAGCCTCGCATGCTGGCTAAAAACTATACATAATAAAATTGACGAGATTTGTTACGTTGTCTGACGCCTTCCTCCTAAATTCAAATCTTCCCTTAACCTGTCAACATCCAAATAACCACTTAGGCACAATACCAACAATTCATGCCGAACCATCTGGACTGTGAATTTGAGTAGTGGAAACCGCTTAAACACAGTTTCCCTTACAATCGTCGCCAATTTCTCATCACTCAAAAGTCTGAATCCAACATTCAATTTGTCCAGGATGGCGCTGCAAGAATGTTCAACACTTTTGTTTACATTACGTAATGATGCGTTATCACTGTCTTCACCCCTTGCAAAATGAACAACCACAATATCAATGAAATGATCCATATGAATCGATATGAGGTCAAACAATGTGTCTACAAAGTGAGAAATACGAGCTGATGCAGTGGAATGCAAGTTGATGAGGATTGAAGGTGACCATGATGACTCAGGGATTTGAAAGTAGTCAAGTTCTTGACGGAGTTCAGCAAGACCAACAAAAGTGTTGTGTGAGGAAGGTGGAGTGGAGACTGTGAGGTTTGTTGGTGTATCTGAGAGTGTGTAGTGATTGGATTGAAAGGACAAGTCGACTGGAGAGGAAAGGTTGAGCCTTCCTGTGCGATAATAGTCGAGGATAATGGCAAAGGCGCGTGGATTGCGATCAAAAAAGTATTCGTTGGTTCCTTGTGAGGGATGTTGAAGGGATTGGTTGTGGTGAGAGAACATGGTGCCTAGCAGCGTGTCTGGTTGGGAGAGGAGGGTGGATCGGTAAGTTTCGAATATGGTGCCACCAATATTGAGGCGAACAGTATCATCTTTTTCCGACATTTAGATTTTCCTGGATGGAAAAAGTTTTCAGCCTGGACCATGTCTTTATTCTTTACATGAATGAGGATCTGAATTCCTGAACAGCCTTGAACCTAGCTGGAATGCCATACTGTCTAATGGCCTTGGGAGTGGTATCAAGGGGTAAAAGTCCCCTTTCTTGTGGCATACCAATAGAAGGCATCACTACAGTATCAATGGTGTTGTTGGTAGCTTTGGTTCCGGCTTGAATTCCACCCACAGGATTATGAGAAAGTGTAAGGAGAGTAAAGCAAAATAACACAATCATAAAGATGATGGCTGCCATCTTGTGGTAAAGGAGTTGAAAAGCTACAGTCTCCACCACAGGTACAAAGTAGGATTGACCAGGAGATGTGTTGAGAAACTGTCTTTCAAGGTCCTGAATGACTTGCTCATGATGAAGGAGGTCAAACCACGCGTTCTGGTTACGCATTTCTTGCAATTCAGTCTGTTCTTGTTGTCTTTCCAACTGAATGTCTTCCAATTGATGCTCCAATTCAACTATTCGTGACTTGAGCTCATCATTCTCCTTTAGCAATGAGCTCACTTGTTGCTCCAATGTAGCCATCTTTTCCTGCTTCTTTTTACGAGAGATGACGGCAGCTGCACGGTTCTTGATCTGCCTTTCCTGCTTCTTGAGTGCCTCTTCAAGTTGAAAAGAGAGGAATTGTGGTTCGATTGGTCGAGGAAGCGGTGAGAATGGAGTGGTCCAATCCAGTGGAACATTGGAGAACAATTTGGGAGTAAAGGCAGTTGCTGCTGCTGGTGCAATCGGTTGAAAGTTGGTGGTGGATGATGATGATGTGAAGCGTTTCTTTGGTGATTGAAGGGATTCTGGTGATGAGGGAACCGATCTCTTTCCTAATGACCTAGGAGAAGCTGCACTGGCCGTTGATGGTGAGGCAGAATACGGTGGAGTCTCCATCTGACTTTTTTGCGAATCGAATTGCGTAATGGAAAACGATCAAAAGCAGTCACTTGTCAGCATCCTCACCCCCCCCCCCTTTTGAACCAGTGTTGAGGTACACTTTCCCCACTTGACCATCATTTGGAGTCCATTGGACACTATCGGGACCTCCGAGTCTGGATTTTTCCGGTGGAACCCTTCTTCGGATAATGCGCGAATCCCCGTCATGTGCTATTTTTAAGCATTTAGCAAAATGAGTTGCTCGCGAACCGCCCACACAACGCTCGCACCTTTTTTTTCCACAATTTAAATTTCTTACAGGCACGTTGCATAATACTGTTGCTAGAGTAGATCCACACACCCCTTTTAATTTGCACATTGACCTCGTCTAATTTACATGCATCTCTCATCCCTCCTTTGTGGGGCACTAGCCTTTCTTCTAATCTCCACTCCTGTTGCGGCTGTTGCTCCATGCACAAACGCAGCTGCTCGCCCTAGAAAAGAGTTTCGCAATTTGTCCAGTGCTGAGCGTAACAACTATTTTGCTGCCCTTCGTGCACTCAAGGCTGAAAATACTACGGGTGGTCGCCCAAGTACCTATGATCGTCTCTCCAACATTCACATTAGTAATGCAGCCTGGGTCCATGGGTACGCCAACTTCTTTGCTTGGCACAGACGCTACCTTCGTGAAGTGGAACGTCACTTGCACCGTATTTCAGGTAATAATGCCATCATGATTCCTTACTGGCAATGGACTCTTGACTCTCAGGCCCCTGAAACTTCTCCCATCTTTAGCTCTAATGCCTTTGGTGGTAGGACTGCGTGCATGTCCAGTGGCCCCATGGCTAATTGGAGACCTTACTATCCCTCTAACCATTGCTTGAGTCGTCGCTTTGATGGTGGCTCTGTCATTAGTTCCTGGGATAGTGTCCCTGTTATGAACTCCATCATTGCCTCTTCTAATACGCACAACAATCTCCGTTTGCAAATTGAAGGTGGTGGCCACGCTTCTGTCCACGTCAACATTGGTGGTGATTTCTCTACCATGCACTCTACCAATGACCCACTCTTTTGGAGTCATCATGCTTTTATTGACAAGATTTGGGATGACTGGCAAAAGCGTAATGGCTGGAGCAACTACTGGAGATATGAAGGTCCCAACCACAGCAGATCACGTGCTGGTAGCAGGGCTGCAATTACTGATGTGATGTATCCATGGTCCACTACTGTTCGTCAAATCCTTTGGACTGAGAACCTTAATTATTGCTATCAGCCTTACAGTGCTTCTGGTTCTCCTCAGTTGACCCGTCGCCAGAGCGGTGTGCCACCTTTTGTCAAGGTCACTCCATTGGGCGGTATGAGAGGTGCTGCAGCAGAAGAAGAGGAACTTGGATCCCTTCCAACTAGTTCTCGTATTACCACAAACACTGCCACTACTACTCCTGCCAATGTTCAAACCACTGGTCTCTCTCCCACTGACCGTACTAATTTGTTCAAGCTCCGTTATTCAAAGCCAATCCCTGAAGACTACCTTAAGCGCAATAACCTTGATGTTGCCACTGTTCGCAACTATGAAAAGATCAAGCGTGGATGGTGTGACAAGTTGAACGCTATGGATGACTACATCTCTTCCTGTGCCCTTGTTAATCAGCCACATGCCTTGCAATACCTTGCCACCACAGCCCCAGCCACCAAATTGTATGGTGTTGCTCGTGGTGAGTACATGGAAGTGGATGTGACTGCAGTGAAGCAAGACCCATCCTTGGCTTACCAAGTGTACCAACAAGTCGCTCAGACCATGAAGTCCAAGTATGGAAACTATTTGAGCCGCAAGGATGATTCAAATGTTGTTGTTGCATAAAGTAACGGTGTCTGAATTTTATCTCATTTCTCATCACCTAGAAATTAACGAAAAATGAATTTCACCTTTTTCACGACCATTCTCACCCTAGCCACCATCGTGTCATCCACACCACTTGAACGTCGTTCTTCACCCACGTGCAATAGCATCTACCGTGGTCGCAACATTTGTCACTTTAAAACCAGATACCGTTGTGCAATCGTCGATTACCAAAACAGGAAAATGATTTGGGGTTGGGAACGTGATCCTTGTGACCCTGGATTTTATTGTAAAACGCAGGATAACGGATATGGTACCTGTGAGTTACCACTTTAAAGGGAGGGAGGAGTGTATTAGTCCATTCGACGTTTAAGGGGATACTGATAAGCATCGATAAACTCGATAATACACCAATTGTTGACGACAAAAAAGACGAGTGATGCGATCCATAGGAGTGAAAATGTGTTGATGGCGAGGAATTCAAGTTGGTAAGCGTAATTTAGCCATAGTGCTTGTGAGAGGATCCATGCAGTGAGGAGACCAATGCCTTTCCATAAAAAGGGCATATTGAGGCGTGGTAGGATGATGGGCAGCATGCACAAGTACCACATGAAATACTGTGAGGTACAGACTTTGTTGAAAGTGACGAAAATGACGGTTTGAATGAACCATGCGAATAGCGGGTCACGATGAAATTTGTAGCCAGTGATGAGGACGAGAAGGAACTGTGGGAAGAAACTGACAAGTCGGAGTAAACTGGAAGACTGACCTGAAGTGAGGTAAAGTAGGTAGAACCAAGCACTAAAGTTGTGACGGTGATCTTGTCTGGTTACATGGTACAAGTAAGTTTCAAATAGGAATTCGTAGCCATAAAGCGCGTACATGAGGACATTCAATGCAAAGAAAACGGAGGCACTGATGATACCGTACTGAAGTCTGTGACGCGTAATAAATGTGGAACTGTTTTTGGTAATGTAGAACCAGATGGGCCATGCATAAATAATTGGATAAATCTTGAAATGAACGGATAGCCCAAACAGAATGGCTGATAGGATGTGTCTTTTGGTGAGCAGAGTGTAGGCGGTGGAAAGAACAAGGAGTCCAAGGATGCTTTCTGCACTTCCACGCGTAGAAATGTTGGCAACAAATGGATTAAGGAGCCAGAGTGCAGAGAGACGCGTACAAGTGGACGAGGAAGTGCCATACAACCGAAGAATTTTGTAAACAAAGATACCGACGCCAATGTCACAGGCTGAAAAGAGGATTTTGCCAAATGTCATGTGGATGGTCAGATTGGGAATGAGGAGGGCGGCCAGTAGTGGAGTATAACGGTAAGTGGCACGATTGTAGGGTGAGAGTGATTCATGCATGAATCGGGCTGCATCTGTGAAAACGTGGTAATCAATGTCCGTGTACTTGACCGTGTAATGTGCATCCTGATATTCACCATATACAATGAGGATGATGCGGATGAGAATGGCCACAATCAAAAGTTGATTGAAATTCATGGAGATTTTTATTCAGACAACGGTTTGTTGATCCTATGAGCATCCAGGCAGAGTTGTTGTTTGAGTAAACTGGTCAGCAAAAATTCAGGGTCATGGATGGGTAGGTGCTCCTTGAACTCGGTATGATAGGCCTTTACCAGAGGTTCCCAGAGTTTACGGTCAGCTTGGCATGAAATGATGATGGTACGGTTTTTGAGTTCAAAGAGACGCTTTAGAGGCAAGGAAGGGACATGTTTACCACCTGCAAAATCAACCAGTCTACGTAGAATGGCTGCTTCAGGGTGTACTTTGGGTGTAATGTAGACTTGTTGGTTGAGGAGGAGAGGTTGGTCTCGTGCTTTTGCAAGGGATTGTTCAAGCGAGAATCCATGCAAGGCTTCCGCATCTGCATCACGGAGAAGATAGTCATGTTCTGGAAGTAATTTCTTGGCTTGAACACTGTCTGTAAGCCATTCTTTGCGTAAAATGTACTTGACGTTACCACACGAAATGGCTGATAGGAATTTTTCAGTACGAGTAAAGGCATTGGTGATGAGATGAGTGCATCGTTTGATCTTGTCCACTGGTTTGGCACCGAGCGATCTAGCGGCCTTGAGTTCTGTCTCTGTGAATTTGACCAAAGTGGACATGAAGTTGACAGTGCGGTATTGTGAGGCAGTAATTTCTGGGTCAGTTTTGAGCTTCTTGGTTGGTTGTGGAGAGGTAGGCCGTGGAGAAGGAGGATTGACTGATGGTATGATTTCGCTTGTAGGATTTTCAACTGTGGTGGGTGGTGGGCTGTCTGGTGTCGCAGTTCTGATTGGAGGTGATAGAGAGGTAGTTGCAGGAGCTGGATTTGGCTGGACCACAGGCTCTTGCTTCCTCTTCTTGCTGGCAGTCGCTTGGGGTTTGGACTTGAGTTCCTTTTCATACAAATTGGCAGCTTGCATCAACTTTTTAAGTTCCTTTGAGGCTTCTTGTGCCGCACTCCTCTTGCTGTGCCTCTCTCCGTCACTATCATAAACCAACTCTATCTTTTCAACAACAGTTTTGGGTTGATGTCGATTGTTCCATGCCTTGATATCAGAGTTGCTCAATGTGGTCATACCAACAGCTTGTTGCAATTGATCACGACCTGGAAAATACTGGTAGCGTGGCTTGGTGACTGAAAACACTTTCCATTCTGCAAAACACTCTTCCAACCACAAATGATTCACCACAATAACATTCCATTCATTTGCTTTGATCCATTTCTCACCCTTTGCACTAGCACAAATGAGATGAGTATTGTCACGTGTCAAGTTGGGTGTGTAGGTCGCTCCTAATGCATCAATCAACTTGCGCACATACTCCAGTTCATAATGATCAAAGTTGGTGGTGGAGATGATGAATTTACCAAAATCTAGGTGAGGAGTTGGTGGCAGTGGATAGCAGAGGAGCTGTGATTGAGGTGATGGAATCTTGTCATTGTAAAGAAGCGAACATAGCCAATAGAGTGATCCAATCAATCTTGCTTGACGGTAGGCCTTGGCATAAATTGGACCATCTCGATACTTGCAAATGACGGCATTCACATGGTCCATGGGTTGCTCATGATCCACTACGATGGCCTTGGCTTCCTTTAATTTGGTGAGGATCCAGGTGGCCATGTCATCCTGCAAATCCAAATCATTCGACAACATGATTTTGTAATCTGTCAGTTGTGGATTCAGCGTTTGAATGGTAAAAGGCTCACCTTCCAGCTGCTGGGAATCTACCTCTTCAACGTTGTCTGGCTGCAAGATGAGTGGATTGGGAAACACGTAAGCATCCACCGGAAGACGTCTCTTTAAATTCATCACGTCTTCAATCCAGTGAGGAAGGAGTAACTTGCAGTGAGGATAATGTATCTGAATGTCCTTGGCCTCCTCCGTATCATCGCGCATGGTGATCCAATGTGTTACACGATCACTCATCTCCTCAGTATACTGACCACCATAAGCAGAAACTGCACCAAAGATGCTTGCCTTGTCACTATTATCCAATTCTGATGCAATGGCCACAGTCATTCCTGAAAAGAGCATTTTGGGATCAGGTGAGTAGTATTCACTAAAGTCAGCATGGCCCATTTGAATGGATTTCCTCACCCACCAAGGCTAAATGGTTAGAGTGATGTGAGTCATAAAAGGCGTACCGTCACGATAGCTATGCTGGCCATCTCTGCCACTTCTGCCTCTTTGAACAACAAATCTTCACTAATGACGTGTGTAGTGGCTTTGATATCAAAGCGTGCTGGAACTTGTTTGCCTTTAGCAGTGGTGAACGTGTCAACTTGTGTGGCACCGTGTGCATTGAGCAATTGCTTCATCTACACGCATAATGTGGTCATTTTCGACAATCCCACCTCACCATCTCCAACACTTGGATTGATCCAATACCGCACATTTGCAAACATTCTGCCACCACTGAAAAAAAAGCGAAAAAGTTTTTTTTTTTGCAAAATCAGAATCTGTAAACAGTGGCATGACAGTTCATCTTCCCCTCAGTCAAGCAGATGAGCTACAAGAATTGTTTGATCACGTCACATTTACAATCTCCAATGCTAAAAGAATTTTATTCGTGACTGGCGCAGGTATATCGTGTTCTGCTGGCATACCCGTAATCACATCATCTTTTAATCATCTCGAACTGATTAGGATTTCAGATCAGCTCAAGGACTCTATGCATTGGTAAAATCCAACAATGCGTCCCAAATGTCACGTGGACAAGACTTATTTGATGCCAATTTGTTTCGTTCTCAAGTGCTGACAGAATTGTTTTATGAATTCATGGGAAATATGACCAAGCAAGTACTGCAAATCAAACCAACGATCACACATGAGTGGATAGAACAAGTAAGGAAGGATGGGAGGATGCAGAGGTGTTATACGCAAAACATTGATGGATTGGAGCACAAATTGATGAAGCAAGACACGCCTGATGTAACCATTCTCAAAGAAGAAAAAGCAGATATTTATGGTGAGATTCATGATCAAGTGATTCAGTTGCATGGAACGCTGCATCGTGTGAGGTGCACGCTGTGTACATTTACTGCAGAGTACGATTATTCTTATTTGGAAGGTTTCATATCGGGTCAAGTGGCTGATTGTCCACAATGCAGGGAGGAAAGTGAATTGCGTGAACAGCTGCAAAAGCGACAAAGGGCTGTGGGGAACCTGCGACCAGATGTGGTATTGTACAATGAACCGCATCCACATGGTGATGACATTTCAAAGCAAATGATGAGAGATGCAAAGCGAGGCGACTGTTTGGTGGTGATGGGAACGAGTTTGCGAGTCCATGGGTGCAAAAAACTGGTAAAGGAATTGGCACGAGGGGTCAAGAAGAGAGGTGGACAAGTGATATTTGTGAACATGGATCCAGTTTCATGGAGGGAATGGGGGCAAGTGTTTGACTGGTGGGTGGAAGGTTCGTGTGATGAATGGGTCAAAATAGTGCAACAGGGCGTACAAGAGGGCGGAAAGTGTGTGGACATTCCAGCACATTTGATCCTTGGACAACCACCAAAGCCAGTGACCAAACTCAAGAATCAAACACGCCTCAAGGGAACTGTAGTGAAGCAAGTGAGCACGCCCAGCAATAAGCGCAAGAGGAAGTCAATTGCAGCAGTTAAAAAGTGACAGTGTTTTACTTTTTACAAGGTTTTCTTGCTACAAAAAAGTATACATGTCCATAGGATTTGTTGGTGTTGACTTCTTCAATCCATTCTTGTAGTTTGATTTCTACCCAATCAGCACTCTCTACCATGCCCACACGTACCATTCCAGGTGCAAATATCCTGCAGAGTGACAGGTAGTTGGGCAACATCATTTCACCTGCAATCCCACCCCATTTCCCAATAGGATTATGCAATGCTTCCACATGAACAGGTGCGAATCCAGTATTGTTGAGTAGACTCATGATACCATCTGGAAAGATGCTCATGTCAATATCATTGTACTTTTTAAAGAATTCAGGAATTCGGTTCACTAGTTGCATGGAAACAGGACCAGGGTTACGCACAATCATGTCGGGTTCAGCGAGTTCCAAGAAACCACCAGGTCGGAGGAGTCTTTGATACTCTGCAATGACGCTTGCCCACCGATCTGTTGGGATTCCAGCACACATCATTCTTGCAAAAATGTAATCAAAGGATTCGTTGGGAAAGGGAAGGCCTTTGAGGACATCAGCTACCCTAAAGCTGACGTTGCTGGGTAGGACTGTCTTTGGTAGGTCTGCGTCTGTGATGTCGATACCCACAAAATTGACATGAGGGAACTCTTGTGCCATTTCCAGTGTCCAGATGCCTGTACCTGTGCCGACATCCAATACATCAGTGGGATGAATCACATCCAGTGGTGCCACATAGTTGGTTTGAAGTTGGTAGCGTAGCATGTAATGTTGCATGTTGAGACGGTCAATTTCATCAGCGTCAGTCGGTACAATGTAGGCCGAGTTCTTTTGGTACACGCGACCATCCTTGATGACGAGTTCAATCTTGGATGGTGCCTTGGTGTTGCTGCTACTTGGTTTGCGTGAAAACACACTAAATGCCTTTTTCCAAGAGTCTTTAAAGCGTGTGACGGCTGACTTGCTGCTTGTTAGGCTATTGTGGCTGGTTGATTTGTTACTCGTTTGGCTATTGTGGCTGGTAAGGCTAGTGTGACTCGTGTGAGTGGTATGACTGTCACCCGAGTTGGAGGAGAGGTTGGAGCTGGATTCTTTGCGTTTACCCTTGAGATTGTCTATGGTGATCAGCTATGGTTGTGAGGTGTGACGTACTCATGATGGTGGATGGATTGAATTGAGAGAAGCGAAGAGAAGTTGGCGAGACTGAAAAAGTGAAAAGTTGGAGCAGAGTGCTGGAGTAGAGTCAAAAATTTCAAAAGTCCAGGCATGCATCCCACGTGGTTAGCGGATGATCATGCATTATGAAGAAAGTCCGCTATTTTACCGTTCTGTTCACCAAAGTGGTGTAGGAGATGAACAAAGTATTAAGGCGAATGTTAATTCTACAATGCTTTAATTACACTAGCTTACCCTACATGGGTTTGCGTGCCACAAAATAGTAGAGATTGATGTAGCTCTTGTGCTCTTCTACTTCCACCCGCCAAGCATCAAGAGTCTGCTGTAGGTCCTCCTCACCCTTAAAATAACCTGATTGTATCAATGCAGCTTTGAGGGAAGTCAAAACGGATTCATAGTTTCTCTGCATGATTTCACCTTCAACTCCACCCCATTTACCAATAGGAATCTGCAATGGTGCCATGTGAATAGGCGAATATCCACTTTCTTCCAGCATGGTTGAAAAGGTGGTTGGAAAGAGCGTTGTGTCCACATTCAATGTTTTGCCCATAAAGTCACAAAAGAGATTTGTGATGCGCTTGCCAATAGGACCAGCGTTCCCAACCACACCATCTGTTTCAGCCACTTCCAGAAAGCCACCTTTGACCAACAATCGATAATAATCTGCAAGGACAAGCATCCATTTGGCCTTTCCATGAATGGCTGGGTACATGATGCGTGCATTGATGTAATCAAAGGTACCATCTGGGAATTCCAGGCCTTTGTTGATATCACCTACTTGAAAGGATACGTTCTTGGGTAGGATGGTGGTGGGATAGTTGGCTGGATTGATGTCAATACCTGTAAAGTGTACATGAGGGAATTCTGACGCCATTTCCATGGACCAAATGCCACTTGCTGTGCCAATATCCAATACTTGACTGAGTTGGATCGCATCCAATGGTGCTACGTAGTTGCTTCCCACCATGTACTTTAGCATGTAGTGTTGCCTACAAACATTACAAATACAATAACGTGGGAACTGACTCGTTTAAACGGTCAATTTCCTCCTCATCCACGGGCAAACCATAGCTTACATTCTTCATAAATACACGTTCACCCTGGATAATGAGTTGCACGGGCTCTGGCTTTTTGGTGGACTTGCGAGTGATCAAGAATTGAAATGCTTTTTTCCAAGAATCTTTGAATGCTGAAATGGTGGTGTGCTTTGCTGTGGTGGATGGGATGGAGTCGGATGAGAGCGTGCGGGAACTGTTGTAATCTACTCTATTGGTCAATCAGAGGGAAAGGGTCAAACGAACCAGATGTCATTTTCAGGAGTGGTGCGAGCGCAGTAGAAATAAAAAGACTCTCACCCTTTCCACGCATCACAGGGTTCCCCCATCCCATGCACACCTTGGGTTCCACGAACTCTGCTTGAACAGTGGCCAAAAGTGAATCTGTACTGCAACAGTCACTGTATGGAGTGAGAACCTTGGATGTACCTGCAAGTCATGCGTGTGCGCAGGTTCTCCATCCTTATCACAGGACGCCATTCCGCATATCAAGATTCATTGATTATCAGTGTTTGATTGATAACGGAGATAAGACCGTTCTCGAATCAACTAAAAAGAGAAAAAAGGCGTGTGGAGTCCACGTTTTCCATCACTTTCTTTTTTCCCTTTACTTTTATCTTTGACAACCTCTCCCTTCCAGGGTTAGTTTTATTATCATCCCTCCCTCACCAAGCAACTGTGCGCACACTTGGACCACGTGTAGCATGCTCTCCTCCTCACCCGCTACTCCACTCCCTTGTCGCCGATATTCCCCTCCCCCCTTTCATTCAACTTTGAACATTGCTCATCGCGTCCCCCTTGAACTTCCTTTAAGGAATTCACCCACAACCACATCTTGCTTATCACTGGCACTCAAGCAGCCCTCTGGCCATCAGGCTCACAAGAGGACAGTGATTGTGGCCAAGCACATGAACCAACAGCATGACACGTCATCTCAACTTAATGGCCCTGGTCCAACTGTTTCCATGTACGCTGGTAACCTAGAAGCACTCTTATCGCAGCCACAGAGTACAGTGCTTGAAGGGGAAAAGTCACAAAATCAGACTCTTTTATCTTCATCACAATCAGCAATGGACATTCCCTCGCTGCGACAGGTGGACGATGACCCCATCAGGACGTTACGCAATACGCCTGACTCACTCTCCAGCACAGCATTCCTATCTAGATCACCTGAGCCCAACAAACTCCTCAGACAGTCGATCCACAGTGCACTTCAAGTCATCATTCCAACTGAGCTGCCTCAAGAAAAGGAACGTGGTCGTTCAATGACCTCTCCACTCCTCCCAGCACCTCCACTAATAGCCAGTCTGCACAACGACAGCTCAGCCTCCACCTCTCCCCTGCTGCCTTCTCCTACCAGCAACCATCCTCCTCCTCCTCATACACTGCCACAACGTTCCAAGAGTGGTGGGATAAGGCGTTCTCGATCCCTACCGAGTACACCTCGTGTCAGATTCAATGCCATGTTGGAGCAAGTAAGGCACTTTGATGCAGATGAACCAGTAACATCCTCCTCCAATTCTGAAGACGAATTCTACTATGATGAAATGAATGCACGTGCACGACTGGCTTATCACTCTTCAGAATCAGAGGATGATGAACAAGACAGAGGCAGATGCATGGTGACTGTAAAGGACTTCCATCCTTGCACACCAAGCAGGATGAATGACCAAACTTTTCAGGTGGCAGTGGAGTCTGTGTTTGTTTCTCCTGACCAACACAGCTTGGAAGTAGTCATTCGCGTACGCAACATTTGTTACAGCAAGAAAGTGAGCATTCGATACACAAGTGATGAATGGAAGAGCACAACAGACACTTTGTGTGATTGGATGGACAGTTTTGGTGGGATGGACAGGTTCAGAGGGCACATTCCATTCGTGAACAAGCACAAACGACCCATACACGTCATCTTTGCAGTGCGTTATCGCGTGGATGGGGCAGAGTATTGGGATAATCACAATGGCAAAGATTATCATGCTAATGTTACTTGGACTGTGGATGCCAAGTTGTCTGGACTATTGATTTCATTGGACAACAAAAAGAGACGCAAGAAGAAGCGTAAAAAGTTGGTGGTACAGACAGCACCAGTCACTGCTGGACACAGTTCAGATGAAGATGAGGTCAAGGCTGCTCCTGTGTTTGATGCAACTAATGTCACTCAAACATCGGATGGTTCAGGCTCAAATTCTGACGATGAGCGTGATGCAACCAACTTTCTTGATGCACCACACTTCAAGAGGCAAGACGCAAATGGTAATACACTGCCAAGGAAACCATTTTTGCGACCACATTCAAAGTATGACATTGCAACTGCTTTGGCTCAAGACACCACAGCCAAACGTCGTGAAATGCCAAAGTTCTCTTCACCACCTGCATCACTTCTTGACTACTACCTTTCCAAAGCAGCACAAGTGTCACCTGAGAAGCCACAGCAGAAATCCAAATCAGTAGAAGGGTTTGATGAGCCATTTGGTGCTTGGGGTCGTCGTGGGATGCCAACTAGCACAACCTAATTAGTTGATAGGTTGATCAGTTGAGAGAGGCGGGGAGGGAGAGTTTATATTTTGTAGTATATTCCTGAAAATACACATTCATAACTTCTTGAACATTGTGGTTTTGTAAGGAGTGGTGAGGGACTTGGTGAAAAACAGTCCAAGGCTTCCTCCCTCCCTCCACACATTTCGCATCAATTTCCACACAATTAATTGATCCAACAGAGTCCCCACCAACTCGATTACAATCAGTAAGCTATTCAGAGCATCCATACGTGACAATCATTTAGGCAGACTCAATCACCCATCCTTCCATCCATTTCACCTCAACGTCATCAGGTATCCCATTGACCACTATATGCACACATACATTTAGCCTGTACGCTTGATGCCAATTACCACAAACCCTCCAACAAAATTACCATCCAATTCCACCCACCATTACCAAGGCACAATTACCTTGTTTGACCCTTTAACCAAAAAAAACTAGATTTACTCTCCCTCATGATGAATGGCCGAATACGTATACAATCCACTTGTATAATCACTAAACTTATTGTAGCCGCTGCTCCAATCGTTACTGCTCCCACATGGGCATTTCCACCCTCTCAAATACGACAAGGCCTTAGTACGTCACGTTCTTCTGCACCACCAGCTGTGTTGGACATGTCTGAATTTCCTGCTCTAGGGACAGCCGCTGGAGGTACGCCTACACAGTCTGTCGGACCCAGTACATCTGCTGTGGTTGGAAGTGGGAGGAAAGGTCAGGAATTCAGTGTGAATGATTTTCCTTCATTGAATACGATGGTGGCAGCTCCTTCTACCCCTAAAACAGCAAACACGTTATTGGAAGAAGCCATGGCTAATGGATTGGCAGCAGTACAATCATCAACGCCACGTCCATACAAGTCTGGCAAGTCGTTTTTGTTTGTTATGAATTAATTTTGTGTGATAGGTCGAACATCCAGCATTAGTTCCGTTTCTGCCAGTCTACAAGGTGTGCTGAGAGGAGATTCAGCTGCAACGCCCATGTCCCCTGAAAAGACGTATGCTCGTGCCTCAAGTGTGACGTTACCTGGATCACCCAAATCGGGTCACACCGTTCCCATGTCCTCACCTCAGCAACGCAACAGTATTCCCTTTAGTCAACCTGGTACCATCACTTTATTGCAGCGATCCCCTGCCAATGTAGCCAAGATGCATCCTACACCAACTCATAAAACAGTTGGGTCTATATCTTCGGCTGCTGCGGCTGCAATCATTGGTAGAAGTACTTCTTCGAGTAGTTCAATTAACCTGGATCCTGATCAACGTTACAGAATAATGGGATTGCAAGAATTAGTATTGGATGGCCCAATGACAGGCAGAAGGATTCTTGGCGAAGGTTCCATGATGACTAATCTTGGTTTGAGGTTGGATTTGCAATTGCCAAAGTTGTATGTGAACTTTACATCCCCTTGGACAGACCCTTCACTAGAACTACTCAATCCAGAACTGTATTTGCCGCGTTCTTACAATACGGCAGAGTTGAATTTACCGCCTCCTCAGCAAAAGATGGGATCCTTTTCAGACATGACATTGTTTTACATCTTTTACACCATGCCCCGTGACATTCTCCAGGAAGCGGCAGCACAAGAGTTGTACAATCGTAGTTGGAGATATCACAAAGATCTCAAAGTATGGCTGACCAAAGATCCAAGTGCAGAACCATTGCAAAAGACGGCTAATGCAGAACGTGGCCGTTATATCTTTTTCGATCCAGTTTCATGGACACGGTCCTCACAGGATATGGTAATTGCGTATGAAGCACTTGAAGAGCGTCCCAGTATGATCAACAATGGACAGGGACTTGCTGCTGCTGCTGCTGCTGCCGCTACGACCACTGGTGCTACGACGACCGGTGCACCACTATCATCAAGTGTCATGGGATTCCCTAGTGTGGTACAGCTACCTTCCTCAAATCCACACATGTTGCACATGGCACCGCCACCTACTGCACCTCCTGCCTACCAACAACAACATCCTTTATTGGCACACTTTTTGAATGCAGGTACAACTCAGACATCTGGGCAGTGATGGACCATTGGACTGAGATAAGACAGGGATAAATGTATCATTGTTTCCACTACTGCTGAACTATACTGGATGAACAGTTTAAAACTGTATTTTTTCAAGGTGATAATCACCCATTTGAACAGTCTTGGCCAACTGTTGCTTTTTCAAAAACTTTGGATCAAATTGCTTACCACTCATGACCACATCATCAAAACGGACCGTGACGTCCTTGTCAAGGTTGAGGATGGTGTCGTTTGATGGTGGCGCAAATGTACCTAGTGAACCGTAAATACGTCCACATCCATGTTCAAGTTGAATTTGGTCAGAAATGAAGGTGGCGAGAGTGGCGAGATGGTGGTGAGAGGAAGGATCCATGATGAGTGCCATGTACTGAGTATCAAGGATAAACGTACTCAAAGTGAGGATGAGGGAGACTGGAGGCGTGTCTTGAGGGGAAGTGAGTTCCATGATTTCTAATGTTTGGAGCCAGGTGTTGATTTGAGCAAGGATCCAGCTGATGTGACGGGACCCAAGGCGACTGAATGCATAACGGAGACGTGCTTCATCATAGACGGATTCCATGATCCAAACTAAAAGTTGAGTGGCGATGGTGGTGTTGGATTGGTCCAACAAAGAGGTCAATAGGACAAATTTGTCGCCTTCTGGGATGTCAGGGATGTGCTTCAGGACCAACTGGATGGCTGGCCAGTCTTGTTTGGTGGCAAAGAGTGGAAGTAGACCACCAGGTACATGACTATTCAACAATAGACCGTCTTCCAAGAGTGAATGGATGGTTCCCTTTGGATAGAGTGAGAAGATCGTGGGTAAGAGAGCTGAGATGAGGGTTGCGGATGGACGCGTTGTCTTGGCGAGCTTTTGTGCTTCTTTTTCGTATTTAGGAATGAGGAGATGATTTAAAATGTCCTTTTTGAGTTGAAGGAGTTCTGCATCAAACTTTTGCTTGATTTCAGCTTCCATTTCTTGACGCTGAGTCTTTTCCAACGTGGCTTCAGGATTATCTAATTGAAGTCTTCTTTCTGCAAGGCGAACTTGTTTGAGTCTTAGTTTGCTAAGTTTAGTCGAATATTCTACTTTTGAAATAGCTTTGAGCCTGTCCTTGACTTCGAATGCATTGTTGTACGTGCTCCATTCTATACCAAGACTGTGGGCAATGGCGTCGCGTTTCAAGATGGCTGGGTTGGGTTTGGAGTGACGATGAGCTAGGTAAATGGCATCAAATTCTTCTGGTGTGGAAGTTGCTGTGAGCTGCTGTACTAATTGTGCTTCGGTAGATCTGGCGCTATCTATGGTTACAGTAAGTCTGCTCAGGCTGGTGATTGGAGAGACGTGCACAACCGACGTTGCTGCAGTGGTTTGGATGAGGTCAGATGCATCAATGGTGTTGGAAGCCAAGGAAAGCAGATTCATGGGCGAGGTGGTGAGTGAGGCCACCAAGAGTGCATGAGAATTACCGGACTGACCATTCATGAATACTTGATCATCGTAAAAGTAAGTCAAAGAGACTGAACCTTGATAGGTCGATGGAAGGTTGAATCTACCCTGGCATGTGTGGTAACTGGCATCCCAAAAGGACAAGACAAATCCAGCATCAGTATGGCCAAGCAGTGCAATATAACCGTTGTTAAGGTCGAATATGCTGGTGGATTGAGGGGTGTAGCCAGTCAATTGTCGTGTGGACTTGGTAGGTAGTTCACCCTCGAATTGAAGTGTATTCCACTCACCCTCTCCATTGATGATGTGGATCTGATTCTTGGTTGGTACGTAGCACTGTGCAATGTAGGGCATACCATTCGACTTGATATCCGTGTAGTTCACTGGCACTTTGGCGGAGAGATTCAAGTCGAATTTGCGCCAAATGGTATCCGACTTTTTCTTGATGCACATCAATCCACTGAACGCGTCTGAACCTTTTGTAAATTGCAGTGCACCACACCACAGCAAAGTGGCAGGCTCTCTGTTGACCCATTTGATGTTGCTGAGCTTGTAGTAGTAGAGGCCAGCAAATGCCTTTTTGTTGATGAGCACAATGTAATCGCAATTTTCAAAGGTGGTGCTCTGTAACTGATGGATATCATGCGCAACCTACACATTGTTACACGTTTAAAAGTTGGATGGGACTTGCCTCGAGTTCCCTCTTTTCAGGAAAAGAGTCGTGGGTGGATGATTCGGCTACCCATGTCCACACAAATTGAGAGGAATGCTTGGTAAATGCCACATGCACATGGATACGCGTAGATTCAACCGTGGCAACTGCCGCACAGGATAAAGACACGTCAGGTGGGAAGGACCATGAAAAAAGTTGGCGTCGATCGGATAATCGAATCACGTGGATACCTTGTCCTGGAATCGTCACCAAAGTGCATGGATCTCCATCAACTGCAGGAAATGGTGATGGCTTGAAAGTGTGGGTGGAACGATGAACGCGATTGAAATCGTGGATTTGCACGCTCATGTTTGAAGTAAAAAAGATTTTCAATGCCATCAGTACTTTTTGTGTGCCTTGGAAACATTTGTCGATCGCCCATGGCAGAAGCCGTGTTTGCGGATAAAGTGAAAAAGTTGGGCTTGGAGGAAGGATTTAAGATCGATAGTGCAGGGACAGCTGGATACCACGTTGGAAAACAGCCAGACCACCGAGCAATTGACTGCTGCAAAAGCCATGGTGTAGAAATGAACCACAAGGCACGTGTACTCAAAGCAGCGGACTTTGACGAGTTTGACTATATCTTTGGGATGGACGAGGAGAATATTCAAGACATTTTACGCGTAAAACCCAAGAATGCAAAGGCCAAAGTGGAGATGTATGGCAAGTATTGTGGAGGAGAGATTATTGAAGATCCTTATTATGGTGGAAGGCAGGGATTTGAAGAGAACTTTAAACAAGTTTCTCTTGCAGCGGATACGTTCCTAGCAGAGTTGGCCGAAGTTTGAGTGCGAGGTTAGAGGGATGAATAAAGGGGTTGGTATGGTGGATAATGTGGATGTGTTTCCTGGCACGTTAGAAAATGGATTTGTTACAGTTGCGTTGTTGAGAGTTCACCCTCATTCACATGTGGCTTGAGCTTTACGTCGCTTGGACCTACACCACCATTCACCTCGCAGGGTGTCTTAAGGAAGTTAAGCACTCCTGTTTGTTGAACTGGTACTTTGGGTTGGCACATCTGAGTTGATATATAGAGTGGCAATTACTCTGGCCGTTCTTCATTCCTGGTGTGATTGCCCCCGCATCTCGCAAGACTCCTTGGTGTAGATGCACCCTGGAGGGTAGATGGTGTTTTTTATTCAATTTCGTTGGCTGATACTGGTCTAAGTATTAAAAAGTATTTGTAAGAATATCGCGGCTTGCTGGCGCAATTGGTAGCGCGTCCGCCTCCAGAGCGGAAGGTTAAGTGTTCAAATCACTTGCGGGTCATCTTTTACACTTTTTTTCAAATTTTCTGTTTTTATATAGTATATATATTATTTATCTCTTTACATTTTATACGGCTCTTAATAACATAATTTAAACTTTATATTAGTATATTTACAAATATAATAACTTAAGCCTATTGAAGAATATCAAGTATACTCTTAAAAGACTTTTAGAGATAAAGAAAGGAAATAAGATAAAGTAGAATAAATAAGAGTGTAATAAGAAAGTAAATAATAAAGAGAATTTATAAAGACTTATATTAACTAGAGACTTAAGAGTAAGAAGAGAGAATTTATAAAAGTAATATAAATAATTGTATAAGAGATAATATTTGCACTTATATAGATAACAGTAAAAAATTATAATAAATAATACTCTCTTTTCTCTATCTAGTGTTATTATTCAACTATCTTTCTTTGGATAAGCAATATCTGAAAATTCCAGTCGTGAAAATCAACAAAATGTATTCCGCAACGGGGAATTGAACCCCGGCCGTCGCGGTGAGAGCGCGAAATCCTAGCCACTAGACCATTGCGGATATAGTATTTGGGCACAACTTACAATACCTATAGTAAATGCTTTCATCTTTATTTCTTCAATACCGCTTTTCCTAGCACCATCGTCAAGACGACCTACGAAAATGCACTGATTTATTGAATAGCTAAGAGGTAATACTACGCGCATCGTCCACATGCAAAACTCCACTCGCAGCTCTACTGCTTCCTGCATACATGGCTTCTACTGAAACAGGATACACACTGGCCACCTTGCGACTTTCTGCTCCTATGCTAAAACGAGAACTGGCAGGGTAAATGGCATCGGTGCTTCCAGGGTAAACACTTCCATTGGTCAATTGTGAGTCAGGTGTAGTGGGGCGAGAGGATTGCATCGACATCCCACGTGGTTTGACCATCGAAGAGCCTTCATATCGATGTGTGGTGGGGTCCGAGTAGATGGAGGCGGATGCAATCGTGTAGTTGTTCAGGGTGGAAGGAGGACCCATATTCAGCTCAGGATCAAACGTCGGTTCAGGGAAAGACACTGCAGGCTGAGGAGGATGGCCAGTAGTAGGATCAATGATGCCAGGTCCACCATAAGCCGTTGACGCCAATGGAACATCAACACGAGGGGGATACCCCATTTCCAAGGTTTCCACGGGAGGGGGAACAGGCACGGGACCAAGTGGCAGGTTGGATTGCTTCACCACAGGTGAGGTAAGGATTTCCGCAGGCGTTTCCCCTCGGATAATGGGTTTAAGGATAAGGTACAAGGCGCCAATCCACAACAAGAGAGAGAAGAAGCAAAATGCGGTGAGGGCCTTGGACACGTTGCACAATGAAGCGACGCCAGCAAATGTGGTCAGACCAGAGCAAGTTTCGTTGTAGAACCGAGCAGCCACAGCAAAGAAGGCAGACAACCAAAAAATGATCCAAATCCCTGTAATGGCCGTTTCTAATCTCCATTCTACAAAGTAGGCAGCGAATCTAATGCCCATTCTGTTGTGCAATTGAGGTGCAAAAGCAAAAAGTGGAGCCAGGATCAGGGCGGATAGGGAGGTGAAGAGTGCAAAATTATGCGCTGATGATGCAAGGTTTGCTGCGTTGTATTTTGCAATCGTGGCGGCAGCGAGTGCCATGGTGATGAATGCAAAGATCGCCTGAACAAGGCGAACGAGGACTTTGATTTGATACAGTTCCATGCGATGCTAGAGGGGATGTAAAGGTGCGAATAAAAAGTTTTCCTGGTTGGTCTAATTATGGAACGAGCTCAAATCTTGCATCAGTCCTTCTCAGACCACGATTGCTTTGGATCAGCCATATGGAAACGTGTACAACTTGTCCGTGTGCATGGGAATCAAGTGGAGTTTGAGTACACAGTGGACAAAGACGCGGCTAATCCTGGTGGCATGTTGCATGGTGGTTGCATAGCCCTTTTGATTGACCTTGCGAGCACTGTGGCCTTGTTCACCTCGGAAAGCAAGTACTAACCCCTTGTATGCGCGTGATGCACATGATATAGAGGAGTTCGGATTTGGTGGCGTGTCCACTGATATGAGCATTTCCTATGTTAAAGGTGCACCCATTGGCATGAAACTCACCATCCTTGCCACTGCCATTCGAGTAGGAGGCACCTTGGCTCAAACGAGCACAGAAATCAAAGACAGTAATGGCCACACCATAGCCATTGGCCTACACACCAAATGTAATCCAAGACCATCCAGTAAACTGTAACGCCACTCTTATTTTTATTCATCATCAAATGCTGTCTTTGGTTTAATAAAGAGCACCCCTACATTTTCACCCAAGCGCTCGTCTTCCTCTCCATGCACCCACACTTCCTTGCCAGTCACTAAAACCGCATCGCCCAACCCTTTACCTGCCATGCCTCCACGCTTCCTTTCCACCTTCAACCTGGGCATCTTGCATCGGCCACCCTTCACAGGATACAAGTTGTACTTGAGCCTGTATTCGCTCATAGGAGCCACACGGAAACGAATTTGCTTGTAGCCAGAATAAACAAAACCAACCGCATCAGCACTTGAAGTGGCAGAAGCGCCATCCGTTTCCAATTGAGCAGCACACTCTTCAAGGCGATGACCACGGTTCCACACACGATAGACCACAGTAAAGGGCTCATCAGTATGTGCATAAGCAGGGAATTCGGGGATGACAGTCAACTCGGGATTAACGTGTTCCAAAGGAGGTATGGTAATGACTGTACGGTTCCAAGGAAGATCAGGGGCAAGAGGAGATTCATTCTGCCTCTTCCACAAGATTTCAAGCTCACCTGCATTCCATTTGGAGGGGAGGTTGGTCAAGTTTTCATCAAATGTCAGTTCAATCACATAATTAGCACAGAATACTTGATTTGCTTGCCATGTTTGTGGTTGGAAGCCAAGGCCACCTTCTGCAAGTGGATTGGTGGAACCTGAAACCAAACGCTTCACAGTGACACCTGATTCCTCTTCATCCAAAAAGAATTGCATGGATTCCACTTCCAATGGCCAAGGGCTGCTGGATTGTACACGTGCAAGAATGGTGAAACGCTCCACCAAGTGCTTACGGAGGATGCCGGCAGGAAGGTCTCCATGAGAACGCAAATCAGGTCCAGTGGACATTGGACCCAATGGATAGGCTTCAAAGGAGGATTCAAAGGGAGGGATGACGGGGATTTCACGCACCAATTCCGTCTCGTAAGATTCTTCTGCATTCAAAGCACTGGTCAGTTGATACTTGACTTTGATGCGGAAAATGCGTTCACCAGTCAAACTACCAGCAGCAAAGAATAAATGACGCTTCAAGATGCTCTTGGGGGCCACTTGTCCCAAATCCACATTAGTGATGAATGCCGTTGGAGGTGTCTCTGCATCCTCCTTGACCACCAAGGACAAGGTATCACCTGGATCACCAGTGCCAGGGAGACGCGTTTCTGCTTCCATCAACCACACATTCACTGGTTCTTGTTCTTCATTGGCCATCAACAAGGAAATGCAATAATTCTCGCCCAAGAGAGCAGGGGTATGATGATCAACCTTGAGTTCAAATCCAGGTTGTTTGCGCAACACTTTGATGGTGGAGTGATTGAGTGCAGCATTCAATTGTACAAACTTTTTGGTACCATAATCATCCAACAAAGGCATGAGCCATTTGCATTCAGCACGTACTCCACGTTCAGCAATGTTGAAACGGAGTTCAATGTCCCAAAACTCTGTGCGTAGGAAGAGAGAGACATGGACAATCTTCACTTCACCAGAGTCCTTGGGTTGAATGGAACCTTGAACAAACATACTGCTCCCTGGACTGATCATCAAGTCCCCCTTGCTCACTCGTGCTTCCTTTTCCTCATGCCATTCAGCGTCCTTGATGTCAATTATGTCAAATTGTCTGCGTTCACCCAAGGTTTGATGAATGGAATGACGCAACTCGGGTGCATTGAATTCCACAACCATTTCAGTCATCTCCAATGGCATGGGTGGAGAACCGGGATCAGCAACCACGTGCACTTGGAAGGGAATGGGTTTGGAAATATGGCCAGTCGTGTGCTGGAAAACAGCTTCACAAGACACTACACAGCAGTCAGGGACAACGCATGGGTAATGTACATACAAAACGAATTGATTTGATCCATATCCACCAACACAGTGGATTTGCCTTCACTTTCAGGATTCTTCTTCTAAAAGTGGATCAGCACCAAAACAAAGAGTGAACGTACGCCAATCAAATCAAGCAATTCTTGCTGTGCAGAAGCACGATCACCTTCAGTGATTTCAATATTGGCAGATAGCAATTCAATCAAGTATTCAATGCACTTGTCCCAAAGTTGCAATTGACGAGCACAATCCAAACTCTTTTTCAAGATGCTGCCAAGGATGGAATGCCACTTTTCCTTGCGGTAATTCTTGGCAATACGATCGAAAAATCTAAGGTATGTTATACATTTTTCAAAGAGTAAAAAATGAGGTACTTGAGTGCCATTTCAAACTTGCCAGCTTCAAAGTATTCTTGTGCAATTTCAGAGGCAAGGTACAGGGTCATGCGGCCATGCTTGTGCTTTTTAAAGTGTTCATAACTCTTGGTCAATAACTCAACAGTAACGGATGCATGGTCTACTTCAGATTCGATTTGACGCACAGCAGATGCTTCCACAGGATCCTCTTGTTTACCAGCTTTGGGTTTTGAAACATCCTCATGACCACGGTAAGCACGACGTCTTTCTGCAGCATATTGTGAGGAAGCCAAGTAATAAAAGCCTGGATGCTGTAACAAGGTGGTTGGATTGACACCAGCTGCATGTTGGCCTCCAAAACTACTGGCAAATGGACGATAATCCGAGGCACCAGCACCACCACTGAGGGAAACAGCACTCATGGATGACGTGTTTGCAATTGCAGTGGCATTGGGTAACTTGTACCCATGCTTGATAGCAATGTCCACGAGGTCACCAAACAAACGGTATCTAGGCAAGATGTTAAACGACGATCAAACGGGACACATGCTGCTTGGCCAACCATCCGAGGAATTCATAGTGTCCACTGTAGACTCCACGATCTTCATAAATGCCCTTGAATGCATCCAAATGACGTTTGATTTGAGTCAAAGCACCAGTCGAGTTTTCCATGTAAAAGTGCATGCGACAAAGCTATATATATATGGGGGGTCATGCATAATGGTCAAATAAATACGTACGCGAAACGTGAGTGCATCCAT
The DNA here is from genome assembly GCA_004114255.1 of Acaulopage tetraceros. NCBI lineage: Eukaryota > Fungi > Zoopagomycota > Zoopagomycetes > Zoopagales > Zoopagaceae > Acaulopage > Acaulopage tetraceros. The sequence continues at coordinate 55,419 of QZWU01000014.1, forward strand.
GAGTGCTTGAGCTTCCTGCCAACGTGGTGTCCCTCTTTTCAGCACAATTTTACCATCAGATGACTTGGTGGAGAGTGAAAACAATTCCACGAGGAGGGAATGAGCAGTCTCATAATTCTTGATGGCAGTCTCCACATCCTGTCGGAATTCAGCAAACACCCCCATCTTGATTTCTCCACGAGCTTGCCACACCAAGGAATGAGGACCATTGCCTTGGCGCAAAGGAGGGTTGGCACGTCTCTTCTTGGCACGCTTGTACAGTTCTTTGTAATGTGCAATGATGGGTTCATACAAATTCTTTTGAAAGGTATTGACAAAGGCCTGCAATTCTGCAATATCGCAGGGAGCCAATGCGAAAAATCCTGATCGAGAATCCAATTGACAAGCACGACGAATGCTGATGAGCCGTTCTTCCACCGTAGGATCTCCAATATGCGAGCGTTTCAAGAGGATGATGACTGCAAACTTGGAATCTACTTGGTGAGCATTTTTCCTAGAAAAGATGATGAGAGGATTGACCAACAACTCCCTTACTTTTGAATAAGAATCTCCTTGACCAAGTCGCCATCGTTCTCCTTCTCCTTGGCACTCACCATGCCCAATGGACCTTGGATTTCACCAGCTTCTGTTTTGTCCCACAAATCATGAATACCAACGATGGCAGCTGGAATGTCTTCCAAATGCCTTTTGAACCACAACGGATGCATGATGCCATCAGGGTGCAAAGGTGAATCAGGGGAGAAGGGAGACAGAGGGGACTTGGCGTGCTGTTCATCGCGTGGTTTGGCAGGATGGAACTCGTGTTCCTAAATACCGTTATGAGCACACGTAATGAACACTGGTTTACCTTGTCAAACACGAGCACACGGTACAAATTAGACTTGCCACCAGCATCCCAGAATAAATTCTTGGGTTTAGTGGTCAATGCTGAAATGAGCGTAGGCTGTAGCTTTTCTTGTGGAATCAAGGTGGCTGGATTGGAACGAGTTGGTTGCGTAGCCGATGAGGAACGACGATGATTGAATGCCAATGAAGTACGACGAGCAGGTGCTTGAGAGATGATTCCACTGTTGGGTGTCAATTGACCACTGGCTGTGATGGTGGAGGAGATTGGAGATACATTAGCACTAGTGGCATCTGATGGAGGAGGTGCAGGTGGATCAGGGCCACGCAAGATGGCGAGTACAGGATGGAAATGCAAAGCGTACTCTGTGGGAATGGATTCCATAAAGCGATGAGAATATGTGACTGTGCCCTCTCACTCACACGCACACACACACAACCAGTAATAAAAGACACGCACGCACCAAAGGAGGAGTTGAACCCCTGCCGAATGAACGGCCAACAGATTTGAAGTCTGTTACCCACGACCCGTGAGTGTCATTAGTGCAAGGGAAAGTGGAGCAAGAAGCAATAAAAAGGGGAGAAATCAAGAGGTAAAAGGAATTGTGGGTGGGTGAGGTAAAAGGAGAAAAAACGACAAAATGTATTCCGCAACGGGGAATTGAACCCCGGCCGTCGCGGTGAAAGCGCGAAATCCTAGCCACTAGACCATTGCGGATATATTAGAGGATCCCAATTAAACTACTGATAGTGATGCTCAATATCAGTCTTTGCTTTCGACTCATTGGTTCACCTTGCATACATGTTGTGATCAAAGCAGGTTTATTGTTTAGCTCTCTGTACAAAAGAGCGAATCAAGCCTGCATCCTTTGCTCCATTCACTTCCACACCACTTGATACATCTACTGCCCATGGATGCACTTGCCTAATGGCTTCCTGAACATTGTCCACGGTCAAGCCACCAGCAAGGAGAAAGGGAACTTTGATTTCTGTTGTCAAGGACCAGTCAAACACCTTGCCTTGTCCCCCTTGATGAGCTGCATCTTGCACCAATGTATCCAACAGCACATGTGCATGGAAGCCTTCACGATGAATGTCTGCAAGTACTCCAGGTGTCAAGGCATCTTTGGACACATGAAACGTGCGAATCACTGGTCTACAGACCAAACGTGAACATTCTTGTGGTTCATTCCCATGCAATTGAATGAGATCCAAACCAACACATGTTGCAACATGATTCACGTGCTCTACTGATTGATTTTGAAACACACCCACCACGAGCACTGTCGGATGAGTTGCCTTGACTGCCTGTACAATACTTCTAGCTTGCTCAATAGTAACTTGTCGCTTGGATGAAGCAAAAATCATGCCAATCATATCAGCACCTGCCTCCACAGCAGTCAATGCAGCTTCATGCGTTTGCAAACCACAAATCTTGACCAATAGCTTGCTAGATTCCTTTGAATTCACTTTTGCAGCACCATACATCAACTCTTGCATAAATACACGTGTATCAGGTGCTCGCATCAACGCTTCCCCAACCAAAACTGCACGTACACCTTCCTTCTTGTACTTGAGTACATCAGCATGATTAGTGATACCACTCAATGCACACAATAGCACATTCGATGCTCCTTGAATCTGCTGGGATACTTGGCTTGTTGTACCCAAGTCCACTTGAAACGTATGCAAATTTCTATTGTTCACACCAATCACACGTGCTCCAGCATCCAAAGCACGCTTCAATTCACTTGAATTATTGATCTCCACCAATGGTTCCATTTCCAAGGATCGTGCAACTTGAATCAAATGCACGAGTTGCTCATCGGTTAAAATAGCCATAATCAGCAAGGCCGTATCAGCGCCATAGATACGTGCTTCGTACAATTGGTATGCATCTACAACGAAATCCTTGCGCAAGATGGCAGGTCGATTGGGCATATGTTGTAGCACTTGTCTCACTTGTTGTAAATCATTCAAATGACCATGAAACCAGGTTGGTTCTGTGAGTACCGACACCACGGCAGCTCCTCCTTCTGCATAAGCACGTGCTTGCAAGGCTGCGTGTGCCTGTGCATCAATCCATCCCTTGGAAGGTGAGGCTCGCTTCACTTCAGCCATCAATGCAACAGACTGTTGATCAGTTTGCTGTTGCAATCTTGTCATCAAATTCAATGTTGGAGGCGCGTAACGTAGCATGTCCTTTAAATTCTCCAAGGTTTGTCCATTCACCTGCATGGCTTCTTGCACATCCTTCAAACGTTGATCACGAATCTTGAGCAGAATACTGGATTGTTCCTGTACACATTGGAATTCTGGTTGTTCTTGCCACGTTCCTGCATGCATCTTGAGAAAGTTGCGCAACATGTCACGTCCATGCTCTCCACTCAGAATACTTTCAGGATGAAATTGTACCCCTTCCACACAATACTCTTGATGTCTCACGCCCATAATGATACCATTTGCTGTGGTACTTGTCACTGTCAATGCATCAGGGAGTGTATCTTTACTCCCTGCAAGTGAGTGATAACGCGTCACCATTACTTCTTCATCCAACGGTATGCCCGTGTACACGCCTTTCCCATCATGCATCAACCGAGAAGCCTTTCCATGTACGATTTCACCTGCATGTCCAACCACTCCACCAAATACCTCATACATGCACTGATGACCAAGGCAAACACCAAGCACAGGAATCTTTCCCATGTAGTATTGAATCACTTGCTTGGAAATACCTGCATCTGTTGATGGATGTCCAGGACCAGGGGAAATCACAACGTGCGTAATGTCTTTTAATTGTGCAATCGCGTCCATCGTGATGGCATCATTGCGATATACCACTACGTTTGCACCAAGGGATGAGAGGTACTGATAGAGATTCCAGGTAAAACTGTCATAATTGTCAATCAAAAGGCAACTTTTCATTAGGGAAAGAGAGAGATTATTCTGCAACAGGAGCAACTTGAGCAGCAGCAGCAGCAGCAGTAGATGATCCCTCGGCAGGTGCAGCCTCTTCAGCCTCTGCTAAACTCCTTCTAATGGCCTCTGCTAACATAATGTCTTCTAAATTCATTCCTGCAGACCGCATTGCTGTTACATAAGCAAATCCGTCTCCATGATTCCCTCCTAAATGCCTCACACGAAGGTTAGGTGCAAACAGGGACCGTGCTCTAAAGTGCCGTGTACCCCTTGTTTCTGCCTCCTCTTGTTCTTGTTCCTGCAGCAGTTGCTGTTGATGACGTTTCACAAGATCTGGGAATAAATCGTCACTCAATACATATCGAGTTGCATCTGGGGAGGAGGGTCGTTCCACAGCAGCAGCATCATCATCATCCTTAGCCATCAATGAAGGTGCAACATAAAATACACCAAAATCTGGTTGTACACAATAAGGGCAGCTTGGAGAAGTCCCCAATGAGGATTCTGCTCGTTTGATTTGTAAGCAACATTCAGTGCAAATGGGTTGTCTGCAGCACTTGCTATAATTGATGTTTCGAGGGTAGTGCAGGAAGCATATGGGACATTCCACGGGATCTCTGTACATGTCAGTGAGCGTCAATGTGTGCTGCACCTTCTCACTTGTGACATTATCGTGTTCCTCTTCAGTTGGTGGAAGCGTGACCACCGATGTGATTGAACGTGGTGTAGGAACATCCATACTGGCTGATCTAACGTGCATGGCTGACTTGCGCCTAGTAGTCCACTTGTGCTTGCGTTTAAACGTTTTTGTAAAGGTCTGATCGTCATCTGACATGGGTTCTTGTGTAAATATGGGTGCAAGATCAAACATGTCAGAGGGCTCAGCAAGGCCCTTGTAGAAGGGAGCAATGCGCTTGTCCATCTGGAGCTGCCTTAGGGTGACAGCATCATAGTCTCGATTGCGACGGTGGTTGGATGTGTTGGGATAGAGTTGATTTACAGGAATGAGGTAGCCGTGATCAATGATGAAGGATGATTGATTATACAATTGGTTGGAATGAAGGGCAGCTGCTGCCGCCTGTTGTTGTTGCGCTTTCTTTAAAGTGTTACCCATATATCTTCCTTGGGTTGGAGGTGGAGGAGGAGGAGGGAAGGAGCGAAAAAAAAGTGTCAAGTCCTTTGGACAGGCATTCCCAGGTCAGTGTCCACCTCCTCCAGCAAGTCTTGTTGTTCAAATGCAGCAGTGGTGGGCAAAACCTCGTGGGTGGGAAAGTCCGTGTGCCATTCTAGCAGCATGCTGACATGAGCATCCAGTTTGGATAATAGTGCCTGAAAGATTGTTTGAATGCGAGAGATGGAGGCCATCATGGCAGCAGCAAAGGGCATAAAGTAGGTCATGGAGAATAAGGTGGAGAATGCTTCGTAAGTGGTTGTACCAATCTTCAGAATGGTTTGAATCAGCTGCAGACCATTCTGTAGGTGGAGTATAAACCATTTCATGTAGGCCTTGTCGGGCACGTGTTGCCACTCTGCTGCAAGCTTACTGTTGCCACGAAACTGAAACAGAGTATCATCCACAAGTTGTACAATATCGTAGGTTTGCCATCGCTTCATCAAACGCCTAAACTGCTGGAACTTGTGGTGAAAGGTAGCATTTCGATGTTGGTTGTGGTTACGATAATACAACTTGTCCAGAATAAACAGTTCCAAAGTGAGTGTCGGTGCACATTCTCCCACCACATACCTCTTCATTTTAGCCAACGCGTGTACATTGTTGGAATGACGCGTGTGGTTGCTCTCATTCAAACTGCTTTTGGGGTGAGTGGACGTGCTGGGTGCCTTGAAATTTCTCAACATGATGAAAAGATTGATTGGCAAACGCGTTTTGATCACTGGTGCTTCTGCTGGCATTGGGGAAGCGTGTGCTCACGAATTCGCCAGACACGGTTCACACCTCATTCTAACTGCAAGGCGATTGGATCGCTTGGAAGCCATTAAACAAGCCATCACGTCCACATACCAAAATGTTGATGTTCATGTTGCTCAAGTGGACGTTACTAATGCTTCGATGGTAAAGCAAGCCGTTCAAGGTTTCCCTCCAGTAGACATTTTGATCAACAATGCTGGTATGGTGATTGGTATGGATAAAGTGGAGGATATTCCCATGGATGTGGTGGATACCATGCTCAATACCAACGTCAAGGGCGTGCTGCACTTTATTCAAGCTGTCATGCCATCCATGAGAGAGAGAAATACGGGACATATCATCAACATTGGTTCTGTTGCTGGTATTCAAGCATATGGTGGAGGAGGAGTTTATTGTGCCACCAAACACGCCTTGGATGCACTTACCAAAGCACTGCGATTTGAGACGATTGACACGGCCATTCGAGTGAGTGAAATCAAACCAGGTATGGTGGAAACCGAGTTTTCCTTGGTTCGCTTCAAGGGTGATGCTGACCGTGCTAAATCTGTTTACAAGGGCATGGAACCTTTGACTCCTCAGGACATTGCAGAGACGGTCGCCTTTGTGGCATCACGGCCACCTCATGTGAACATTGCTGATACGCTTGTCTTTCCAACTACACAAGCTGCTGCTACGACCGTTCATCGTCAGGGTTGAGAATAAAATGTTTGTTTTGGGAGAGAAAAAAAGCAGGACAATTTCATGACGAAATCCCAGTTTCCCACTCTGCTTGGCCTTCCTGATGAAGAAGCCACGTTTCAAGACACAGATCACTATACCACAAAGATTGGAGGATATCCCAATTGGATTGATGGACGCGTTCCTACCCTCTCATCACCACTAAACTGCGCACATTGTCAACAACCACTGTTCTTCATGACTCAAATCTATGCACCACTACACAATTCACCTCATGAACGCGTCATTTATGTGTTTGGATGCAATAATGGTCGCACGTGTATTCAGAAACCAGGTGGAATACGCGTATTACGCGGTATCAAGTTGGATGCACAATACGTCAAGGAAATGCAGGAAAAGGAAGCCAAGAAGAAGAAGAAGAAGAAACAGGATGAGCAACCTGCCTTCAAGGTAAAACTGGTTTCGTGTAAATGACTTGTTGTGTAGTTGGGAGACATTTGGGGAAATGCTCCATTGATGCCTTTGGTGACACAATCCCAGGAACCAGAGCCTATAGATCAACTCGTCACCTCATTACAGCAACTATCAACACAGGAATACGAACCAAAGGGCCCCTGCTTCCCTTCTTACTACCTGTACATTACTGAAGAGGAACTTGAAGACACTCAGTTGCAAGACATTCAAAGCAAGTACAAAGAATTGATTGAACAGTACACCACCACTACTTCAAACGAAGAGGAAGGCACTATTGGTGAATGGAAAGGAGAAGAGTACGAAAAAGGGTGGCGACCAAAGGGTTACAACAAGGCATTCAAAAACTTTTGTGACACTGTAGCAGAATATCCGGAGCAATGTATAAGGTACAGCTGGAACAGTCGGCCCTTGTTGTACACACTAGCCACACGTGAAGAGTTGAATGAGCGACGGTGCAAATGTGGAAGTGAACGCCTTTTTGAATGTCAGTTGATGCCCAACATGCTATCTGTCCTCCAAGTGGATGACCATGCAGAACGTGGAAAAGAAGGTATTGATGTGTTTGGTTGCGGTATGGAATGGGGAACCATCCTCATCCAAACCTGCAAACAAGACTGTACATCCACCGGAACACCTTTGGAAAGTGGAGTTGTGGATTACTTGGAGGAAGAAGCTCACATACAAGTTGAACTGTATTAAATGGTACACATAAAAAAAGTTGCTTATGAAACAGGTTGATCGGGTCTTTTCCTAGTGGGTCGTTGTACCACCATATTCAAGACACCAAACGATACATCTCCTTCTGCATTGAGAATGTTCACTCCCACCAAATGCTCACCATCCACATGAGCCATGAGTTCAGGAATGATGGCATGGTCCAATCGCTGCATGGGTTTGGAGTGCATGGTATCCAGGCAAAAGATGGTGTCCCAACCACGTACCATCCAAACAAAGGCAGCAGAGGTCAATCCCAACGTGGGACAAAAGATGAGGCCAAGGTTGGAGAGTGTCATTTTGTTTTCTTTGGAATACCGTGCCAATCTGTTCAAGTGAGCACATAAAATGCGCAAAAGTGCCCTGTTCTCAAATGGCAATTCTTGTACCACTATAGTCTGCAATTCACGCAACACGGTATGATCATCTGGTGCAAGATCCAATGAAATCGTATCAGCAACATCCTGGCAATTGACTGCTTGAGGTAATGGTGGTAGGCAAGCCAAAAACCTTCCAAGAAAGTGATCTGGAACAATTGGTTCAGGTAAACTGCGCAAGTAAGCCTTCAACAGAGTGGCTACATCGTGTACGGGCGTACTGTATGCATGGAAATCATAGTCCAAACCAGCGTCGAATATGGAACGCAATCGATTCACCTGGGAATGTTGACCTGAAACCCTATACAATCCAACTTCCTTCAATCCAACCACATCCAAATACTCAATGGATCTCACCACCACACATGCAACTGGTCCATGATGGTCCATCAACGCAGTATTTTGTACAGCTTGACCCAAAGGCACACCAAACACAAGTGCTTGGAAATCCTCATCTTTGAGCTGCATGATACTATGTCTTTTTGGAATAGAGTCCCTTTTGTTCACCTTTCTTCCAAATACATCACCCCATTCCACATCAGCTACAAAGGTAAGGGGGGATACATTGAAAAAAAGACATACTTGTAGAAGCACTACGTCGAAGCCAATCGAGCCGTTTTCCAATCTCTGTGCCTACAAAAGCACCAGTCTGGGCAGTCCAACCAACTCCTTTCTCCACCATACTGTAGGTCAATTGAGAAAAAGAGGCGGGAGGGGACGATTCTTTTGGGATCGTGGTTTGGACATGGGATGCAATAAAAGCAGATGCACGATTTTCTGGTGGTACTGAGGATTTGGAAGAAGCGGTAACGGTGACGCTGGTGATGCTGGGAGCGGCTTGCTCAGAATGCGTGGTGGCTGTGAGTAATGTTGGTGGAATGGGGATGGACATTTTGGCACACACAACTCCGAAAAGCGAGAAAAAAGGTCACGAGTCTTGTAAATGGCAGTCGTCTGCCTCGTCAGCACAGACACCCTTTCCATTTAATAATCTTGTCTAATTTATAAAATTCATCGAGTCTTGCATCACGTGCTTGGAATCCAATCTTACTTCACTCGTACTATAGTGCACGTGTACTTTCCATGCTTCCTTCAACTGATAAGGCTCAGCGTCATGCAATTCTTCCCTAACAAATGACAATTTACCATCCAAGGAAGCCACATGCTTGTTATTCAACTCCCATCTGACTTGGAGATTAGACTGTTTACCATCCCATGTCACAGGTACAATGTGCACTGTAATCTTGTGCTCTCCCATAGGCGTACTTTCAATGCTGACTTGATCAATCCAACGCATTCTGCTCATCAACTGTTGCCACAAGGATTCTTTGCAAACAGGACAAAACTTGGTGTGGGTCATGTTTCTCATCAAACAACCTTCATCAGAAGGTCTCAAATACTTGCGTTTAATATCCGAATAAGTAGGGAAGGCACTAATAACACTTGGATTGAAGGCATATTGAGCAGAGTATTCATGAAGTGTAACAGAGCACAATTGAACAATGGGATGCTTTGGATCAGATGGGAAATCGGATGCTTTGGAGAATTCTAGAGTGTGGTTTCCTGCAGAGAGGGGAGTGTTGAAGCGCCATCTGTAAAAGGAACGATCCAACAAGCCTGTCGTGTTCCATGGAAGACGTTTGTCATCCAAAGTGACCTTGAAGGCATCAGCAACTTCAGCACCAGAAACACTGATTTGAAGCATGGAAGTGGCCCAATGTCCATCCGAGGTAAAGTTGATGCGATAAGGACCTTTGCTCAGGTCATACCATGCATAATCTTGTACGCGCATAGCATTCGCTTCTTCCCGAATCGGTTTTTCAATCCAATGTGTCCATCCAACTGATGGCAGGTCCTTTGCAGAATTCGCACCAAAGTATGAACCTGCATCGTATTCATCAGCCACGTATGCCATGGAATGACCCATCTCGTGACGAAGGACAATGGTGCCTGTCGTTGGTGATCTGGTGCCAATGATGAACTCACCACCCAAACCACCATAAAACTCATCATTACCCAATAGCACTGGAAAGTCGCACTGGCTGTTTTTAGCAAGGTGGGAGCAGATGGCACGCACATCCTTCTTTTTGCTGCAATAAATACCACGGAGTTCAGTGCCATCACGGTAAAGACCAAAGGAAGTGTCGCGTGGTTTACCATTCACACCAATTCCACTCTCTTTGCTTGGACGGAATAAGGCCCACAAGTTAAGGAGAGGCAGAACAGTATGAAAGGTGTCACCTTCAAACATTTCATCCTTGAGGCGGCGTACATCACCAAAGAACTTGTCGCGTTCCTCCAAAGTGTAGCCATCACCCATAAAGACAAGATCAATGCGATTGGATGACTTGCCATTCTCCCCAATTGCAACTAGCTCGTCATCCGCGTTTAATGCAGTGGCCTGGACAGCCTGATCCATTTGAATGCCTTGAGGACATTGCTGCAAGGCAACTGTTTCCAGAGTGGCGTGGTCCGTACCATAAATGTCCACAATGACTTGCTTGGAACTCTTTCCACCCTCTGGTTCGATTTCCATGGGCGTTTTCTTGATAAAAGGTTCAGTAGGAGCATATCGGAGTTGTGCCGTTTCATTCGTTAAAAGGTGACAAGTGGACTGATCCTGCAACAATCGCACTTTGAATACATTGGGTACTGATCCAACCACTTTTTGTTGAAGGGAAAGTGGCTGCACAAGAGGTTGAACAGAGACGGCAGCAACTGAGGAGGCTGCAATTAACAGTGGGAATTTCATTACACTTTTTTTTTACGAAATGAAAGATTTTTCACTTGATGAACAAGACTTTGACCTTTCCCAAGGCAATGCCTCCTCGTTCAAATTCCTCATCAATCTAAATGAGAAGGCTTTATCGAAAAAGCAGGATTAATTTGACGCGTCATTGATTGTGATTAGGCAGGAAAAGCGAAAACGCGAACCCATCACCCTACCCAAGATTGACTTGGCAAGCGATTCTGAACAAGAAGAAGAAGAGCCAGAATTGACTTTTGAGCGTCAGGCAAAATTGGACAAGGAAGTACGCGTCAAGGAGAAATTGCCTATCCGTTTACCTGATGGTCGATTGGAACGACGTGTTGTAAAGGTAAAGCAAGAGGCAGAGGTAGAGGTAGAACCAGAGCCTGAACCTGTGACCAAGAAGAAGAAGACCAAGGTAAAGGAACACCAAGAGGTACCTGAACAAGTGACCACTGTGGCAGAAGCACAAGAAACCAGCCAAATGACTCTCATGCAATGCAAGGAAATGCTTGCTACTATTGCACAAAACATTCAACAGGATTCAGATACCAATATGGATCAATTGAAGCGACTCGCGGACATTAGGAACAATGATGAGCGCGCCAAGGTCAAGATATTGGTGATTTTAACTGAATTGACTGTATTCAAGGATGTGTTGCCAGGTTATAGGATACGCCAGCTAACAGATAAGGAAAAGGCCATCAAAGTGACCAAAGAAGTGAAGAAGTTGCGTCAATTTGAACAGACTCTCCTCACACATTACACGGCTTACATTGGGTGTTTGGAAAAGTTTACCAAACGCCAAGATGAAGCTTTGGAAAGTGCTGCAGTGAAATGCGCTTGTCAATTGTTGCAGGCTGCCCCTCATTTCAACAACCGTGAACGCGTCGTGGAAATCCTCATCAATCGATTGGCTCGCACCTCAACCATGGATGCCGTCTCCACTCTTTGTTCTAGATCCTTGCGTGATTTGTTCAAGAACGATCCTTCTGGCGAGGTTAGTTTAATTGCAGTGAGGATTGTAGCACGCGTACTCAAGGCCAGAGCATACAACGTTCACCCAGAACTGGTCAATTCCTTCTTCCATCTTCGATTGCGCGATGAATTGCAAGCCTTACCTGGTGAGAAGCGAAAGAGGCAAGTGGAGGAAGCCAAGAAGGCAGCTATTGCCAGGAAACAATCCACTCACATTTCAAAAAGACAAAAGAAACGAGACAAGCAAGAAAAGGAAATTGAACGAGAACTCAAGGAAGCAGAGGCAGAATACCGCAAAGAAGAGATTGAAAAGATGCATAGTGAGACACTCAAATTTGTGTTTGTAGTGTACTTTAGGGTACTCAAGATGACGGTTCAAAACAAACAGGATGATGCAAGCGTACGCCTTTTACCAGCTGCCTTGGAAGGTTTGGCTAAATTCTCTCATCTCATCAGTGTGGATTTCTTTAACGATTTATTGGCCATGTTACGAACCATCATTGCCATGGAACTACAACCAGATGAAACGGATGCTCAAGTCACTCGACGTGCTTTACTTTGCATCATCACAGCCTTTCAATTGTTGAGTGGTCAAGGCAACACCATCACCCTGGACTTGCGTGACTTTTACGACAGTCTTTATGCACTTTTACCCACCATTGCACTCCTTGCTTCCTTACAGGACATTTCAGATGGTCAGCGTGGAATGGACAAGTCGTCACGTTACTTGACCTTGTCCGAATTGGTACAACGTGCCTTTGAACTCGGATTCATCAAACGCCATCAATCCATGTCCATTGAACGAACAGCTGCCTTTGCCAAAAGACTCATGATCCTTTCCATCCACATGCCACCAGATAGTGCCTGTGCTCACCTAAACATGCTCAAGCAACTTCTTTTACGTTATCCCAAACTACAAGCATTGTTTGATGAAAAGATTGGCTCAGGGGTTTATAGGGCTGAATTGGATGAACCAGAGTTGTGCAATGCCCTTGCAAGTGATCAGTGGGACTTGGTGCCTTATACCCAACATTATGACAATAAGGTGGCACACTTGGCCAAAGACATCCTTGTTAAATACAGCAATAACAATTAATAGGGCTTATCCCGTCTCCTATCTCGTGCTAGCTTGCGTAGAGCATCCTTCTTTCTCCTCTCAGTGGGTTCTTGCTCATCAGATTTGAGTTGCAAGTGGCGCACATATTCCAGCGCACGTTCTGCCTTGGACACCACAGCAGGCAACGTCTTTTTCTGTTGAGCTATCCTACTGATGGCCTCATGAAACCTCTTTTGAGCCACCTCTACATCTGGTGTTTCTTGAGCTGGTGATGTCACTCGCTCCTCACTCACTGGTTCTGGAATGACTACTGAATGGTACCACGCGTCCATGGCATCCAATGTCTTGTTCTCAATCCCTAGCAATTGCTGAGGATACGCGCGTCTTTGCTCACACACACGCATCATCAACAATTCTGCTTGTTGTTGAAGATGGGAAACTTGCCGTTCCAATGCCTCATCCAAAGGCTCAACAGGTTCCTTCATCGCTTCCTCATACTCCAAGCCATTTACGACAAGTCCTGCTGCACATGTTTGAAACACCTGGTCCACCCAAGTGTCAATCAGTTTGGAACATTGTTTGTGTGTGGAATCGTCCAATCCCTTTTCAGCCTGCAGTGCATCTCGTGCGTATTTCTTGAAATTATCAATTAGATACAGCACATCATCCTTTGATGAAACATCAATCTTTGGAATATCCTCTTGCAAAACGTGTGCCATCAATCTTTTTTTTTCCACAAAATTAATTCACAAAACAAAAAAATGGCGGCTGTACCAGACGATGCCATCCAAAAGGCACCATCTCACCCTTCATCTTGACCTCATTTGCTTAGATGTTTTATGCCATCCAAAGTAAAATTGCAGAAGACAACCGACAATTAGTATCAGTACGTAGCCAGATTCAAGCCAAGGAACGAGAAAAGCGATTATCTGAACTCACATTACGTGAATTGCAAGATTTATCACCTGATGTGCGTGTCTATGAGTCTGTTGGTAAAATGTAGGGCAGCCATCCACCCCCTCTTCTAATATCCTATAGGTTCCTTTTATCCGATTTACCTGGATTGCGCAAACAGTTGACCAACCGTTCTGAATTGGCCCAGGAAGCTCACAGATTACTTGAAAAGAAGCTGACCTACGTGCAAAAGAGCCTTTCTGATGCCAACGCCAACCTTCGAGACATCTTACATCACAGTGGAGCACAGTGAATCATTCCTTCCTTTTCCGCTTATAAATTGACGACATTTTCCCCCCTCCAATTCCACCTCTGTGCGACCAACCATGCGCATTCTGGCCTTGTTTTCCCTCTCTTTTTTCTCTTTATTGTATGCTCAAACAAACAATCCAATAGTAGGGTGCTTTATAGATCGTTCCAATGACCGAGATTTCATGGATGCCACCCCAATGCGCCAACCCAACATGTCTCACGATATATGCATCAAATACTGCTTGGATGCTCGCACCAGATTTGCTGCTCTACAATCTGGAGGCACCTGTGGATGTGCAAATCACGAACCTCAATTTGGAAGAGCTGCTGAAGGTGCCTGCCGCACCCCATGCATTGGTAATGCACGCCAAGTATGTGGTGGTAACCTCAGTAACTTGGTGTTAAGGACAGGATGGACAGCTACTACAGCAACCCCCAACCAAGTGGTTCTTCCAACCTCTTCCAAAGCAACAGACGCACAATTGAATGGAGCAAGTAATGCCACCAATCATGCAGATGAATCCACTTCTGGTATTGTATTTGCCACAGTGACAAGTGCTGTAGCAGCCATTGCCGTTCTAGCTGTAGTTGGCTTTGTTTACTTTAAACGAAGACGAACTGCTGCATCCATAGGTACGTCTGTGGACAATGAGCAAAAGTTTGGCATTGGCAATCGCATGTCCTCTGAATCAACGAGTTTCAGGCAGTACATGCCACAACCAAAATCACCTCACCGAGCAACCTTTTTATCTGATGAAACGACCAGTCGCCCAGAGTTCAAAGTTCCTCCTCCCCCCACCCTTCCTCCACCTGGGATGGCACGTGAATCGAGTGGCCTACAACAGCCAGCTGCATATAGATATTAAAAAAACTTCTTATCAGAAAGAACCCATGCCCCAAGAAAACGTATTCCTGTTTATCCCCAACATAATCGGCACGTGTAAGAGGACTTGGATCCCATTAACAGGGTGGTAGGATACACGCGTGTAGTCTTGCTCATCCTAGCACTCTATTACATGCCCCACCATCCACTTGCATGTTGCATATCGTATGTGGCATCAGGATTAATGGACGCCATTGATGGCCATGTGGCACGTCGACTCAACCAATGTACACCTTCACTTTGTCATGGATGATGCAATGTTTAGGCAGCAAATTTGGAGCGGTATTGGATATGGTGACAGATCGATCAGCCACAATATGCTTGATGACCTTCCTTGCCTCCCAATACACGTCATGGGCCATCGTATTCCAACTCCTCATAGCCCTGGATTTGAGCAGTCACTACATGCAAATGTACAGTTCATTGACACTGGGTGCTACCAGCCACAAACAAGTACAAGCCAGCACCAATTTTATCCTACGGGCTTACTACACCAACAATGCATGCACATTACGCGTTTTCTCATGCTTTGTAGGTGGTCTTGTTCATCTTTTGCTTCTTGAATGAGTCCTTTTTTGTCATGTTGTACGCCAACTTATTCACACAAGGACCTGTGATGTTTTTCAATGTGCCTTTGGTACCACTGCTGGCACTCATCTCTTTACCCGTGTGTGTTGGTAAACAAGTCATCAATGTGATTCAGTTGATTGGAGCATCTCAGAACCTGGCTCGGCTTGATGTAAAGGAACGCTTTGCTCTTGCAAACAAATCCAATTAGGGGTTGCGCAACTGATTTAATGATAGGAATAATTCAAGCAACATACTTTGAAATATGACCATACTAATTAGAGTGCATTTATGCTGACCATCTTGATAGAATCTCTTCTTTAGATGGACCAACAGCTGAGTATAGTCTCTCAAGGTGACTCTAAAGTATCACTGTACAACCTTTACTTCATAGCAAACACAAAGATGGGGCCTCAAGCAATGTAACACCATTGGAGACTCTGGAATCGTGATGTGAATGCAGCAAGGAATATTAGGGCAGTGTTTATGCATAGAAATGCAAACAATGGTGAACGCCCTCCTCGTTTCAGGCCGCAGGCACAGCAAGCCCAGTGAGTGTAGTACTTCTCGTGACTGTTTATGGGAGAATTGGTCTCTGTAAAATCGCAGTTGGCTATTATTCAGCGTTAGTGTAGATAGCGCAAGTATCTAACAAATCCAGGTAGTCATCGAATCCGTTACAAATATTTTTTTTTGTTCCATCTGATTCTTTCCACATGCTTTCGGACGCATTTACTAAAACTACAGCCCAAGTGCTGGATCATTATAATGTTGAGATGGACTCTGGACTCTCTGACGGCAAGGTCAAGGCAGCACAAGAATTGTATGGTCCAAATGAACTCCCTGAAGATCCTCCTACCCCTTTATGGGAATTGATCTTGGAACAATTTAAAGATCAACTCGTGATTATTTTATTAGTTGCTGCTGGCGTGTCTTTTGTACTGGCAGCCTTGGAGGAAGAAGATGAACATGGTACTGCCTTTGTGGAACCAATCGTGATCTTACTCATTTTGATCGCAAACGCCACAGTCGGTGTTGTGCAAGAAAGTAACGCGGAAAAGGCCATCGAAGCCCTCAAGGAATATTCCCCTGATGAAGCCAAGGTGGTCAGAGGCGGTCAGTTGAAAAAGATTGCTGCAAGTGATTTAGTCCCTGGTGACGTGGTGGATTTGGCCGTTGGTGATAAGATTCCAGCTGATTGTCGCGTCATTCGCATCACTTCCTCCACTTTACGCGTCGATCAAGCCATTCTTACCGGTGAATCCGTTTCTGTGAGCAAATACACGGATGCCATCAAGGATGAACGCGCAGTCAATCAAGATCAAGTGAACATGCTCTTTTCTGGTACCACAATTGTGATTGGAAAAGCACGCGCTGTTGTCGTACGAACTGGTCAACATACTGCCATTGGTCGTATCCATGACAGCATCACCTCTCAAATATCTGAAAAGACTCCATTGAAGAAAAAGTTGGATGACTTTGGGGATTCCCTTGCCAAAGTGATTTCTGTGATTTGCATTCTGGTTTGGTTGGTCAACATTCGAAACTTTAATCATCCTTCTCATCATGGTTGGGTCAAGGGTGCCATTTACTACTTTAAAATTGCTGTTGCTTTGGCTGTTGCTGCCATTCCAGAAGGTTTGGCTGTGGTGATCACCACTTGTCTTGCATTGGGTACACGTAAAATGGCCAAGAAGAATGCAATTGTACGCAGTTTACCAAGTGTTGAAACCTTGGGATGCACCAGTGTGATTTGCTCCGACAAGACGGGTACGTTGACCACCAACCAAATGAGTGTGGAACGCGTGGTGACTGTGGATGATGCTCAAGGCAAGGTTAGTGAATTTGATGTACAAGGAACCAACTACTCTCCTCATGGAAGCATTTTGTTGAATGAAAAGGAAGTGGACTCTCTTGCTGTGAAGAATCATGTAGTTGCTCAAGTGGCACAAGTATGTTCTCTTTGCAACGATTCTCAAATTGTCCATGAAGCACGTGATGGATTCCGCAACATTGGTGAACCAACAGAAGCTGCTTTGAAGGTGTTGGTAGAAAAGATTGGTACTACGGATTCTACTTTCAATGGTGGTTTAGCGAACTTGAGTGATGAGAAGCGTGCCTCTGCTTGTGCTGATTGGTACAATAACTTGGGAGAGCGTTTGCTTACCTTTGAATTCTCTCGTGATCGCAAATCCATGTCTACTTTGGTCAAAAGTAATGCGGGTGATGCAACTTTATACGTCAAGGGTGCTCCTGAAAGCGTTTTGGAACGTTGTACTCATGTTTTGACGGCCGCTGGTGCTGAGCCTGTCCCCATCAATGCTCAAATCATGTCTTCCATTCAAGATAGATTACTCGAGTATGGTGGTAAGAAAGCTCTCCGCTGTCTCGCTCTCGCCATCAAGACCAATCAAAATGCTAATGCTGCTGAATGGGATACGAGTGACTCCAAGAAGTTCGTCAATTATGAGCAAGGCCTCACGTTTGTTGGATTGGTTGGTATGCAGGATCCACCTCGACCTGAGGTCAAGGATGCCATCACTCGTTGCAAAACTGCTGGTATTCGTGTGATTGTAATCACTGGTGACAACAAGAATACTGCTGAAGCCATCTGTCGTTCTATTGGTGTCTTTGGAGACAAGGAAGACTTGACTGGTAAATCTTACACTGGACGTGAATTCGATGATCTTTCTCCTCAAGAAAAGCTCAAGGCGGTCGCTCGTGCCAACTTGTTTTCTCGAACGGAACCCACGCACAAGAGTGAATTGGTGGATTTGTTACAGAGTCAAGGTGCAATTGTTGCCATGACTGGTGATGGTGTGAACGATGCACCTGCCCTCAAGAAGGCTGATATTGGTATTGCCATGGGAACAGGTACAGATGTTGCCAAATTGGCTGCAGACATGATTTTGGCTGATGACAACTTTGCCACCATTGAAAAGGCAGTTGAAGAAGGTCGCTCTATTTATAACAACACCAAGCAGTTCATTCGTTATTTAATCAGCTCCAACATTGGTGAAGTGGTGAGCATCTTCCTCACTGTCCTTCTTGGCATGCCTGAAGCCTTGATTCCTGTGCAATTGTTGTGGGTGAATTTGGTAACAGATGGTCTTCCAGCCACTGCTCTTGGTTTCAATCCTCCTGATAATGACATTATGCGTCAACCACCTAGAAATGGCCGTGAACCCATTGTTGGTCCATGGTTGTTTGTGCGTTACTTGATTGTTGGTGCTTATGTTGGTGCAGCCACTGTGTTTGGATATGCCTGGTGGTTCATGTACTACGCTGGTGGCCCTGGCATTTCCTTTTATCAATTGACTCATTTCCACGACTGCTCCACCTTGTTCCCAGAGATTGGATGCGCCATGTTTACTGGATTCTCCGCTTCCAAGGCAACCACCATGTCTTTATCCATCTTGGTGGTCATTGAAATGTTCAATGCTATGAACAGTCTTTCTGAAAACGAATCCTTGCTCACCTTGCCATTGACGCGTAATCCAACCCTCATCTTTGCAATCGTGTTGAGTATGGCCCTGCACTTTATGATTTTGTACGTTCCATTCTTCACTCGTCTCTTTTCCATCACTGCCTTGAATTTGGCTGAATGGCAAGCAGTCGTATTGATTTCATTACCTGTGGTGTTTATTGATGAAGCTTTGAAGTGGATTAGTCGAACATTTATTGGTAAGTGACTTTTTGTCTCCCTATCAAATTAATCTTTGTAGCTCCTCCAACCAAAGCCAAGGTGGAATGAAACTTTCCTGGCAATAAATAGCACTCTCTCTCTTCCCTCAATTCCCTACAAACTCACTTCATCCAACTCACTCTACTCAGCATCTCACTCAGCATCTTTCCAAGCAACAACCACAACATGAACCACATCATCATCTTCCTTCTTGCTGCTGCTGTCTTGGTCGCCGCCGCTCCTTGGGGTCAATCCACGCAATCTTTACAATCCATGACGGTCGCTGGCAAGTCTGCAGTTCCTTGTGCCCCCACCACTATCCCCATTGAAGCTCCAGTGGAAACACCAATTCAAGAAACGCCACAAGTGCCTTGCCCTGAAGACATTGTGGTTCCTGGACCCAAGCCAATCATCGTCCCAAGCAAGGGCCCCTTGATTGTCCCTGCTGCCAATCCATTGGTTGTACCAGCTGCTGAGCCCATTGTTGTCCCTGCAGCTCGTCCCAACATTTACCGCATGCCAGCTCCCAGTGTCTACGTTCAAACTGAACCAAAGGTCTTTGAGCAAGAGAGCCCACAAGTATTCCAGCAACCTGCTCCACGTATTTTGATGCAAGAACAAGCTCCTTGTGCCCCAGCTGAGTTTGCCACGCTCAAGGAACCCATGGTCATCCCTGAATTGAATCAAGTTGAGTGTGTGCCTCAACAACAAATTCTCCCTCAACCAGAACAAGTCCCTTGTGAAGAACCCGCTGGCATCAACGTCAACCTTGGCAGTTTCAACATTCCCTTGAGAGCTGACTGCTTTGGATGCGGTAGTTTTGGCTTTGGATGTGGTGGTGGATGCTCCGGTTGTTGTTAACTGCTGAGCTGAAATAAATCACATTCAACCTCCTCTCTAATGAATTGAGCACCATCATTTGCATCATGTCGGTCCTTTGGTGATTACACGGAGGAATTACACACATGCCCCACTTTTTATCCACACAACTCCGCATCAGAAATTTAATTTTTAATTCCATATTAGAGATCCACGAGACAAATGATTAGAGACTCACTCGTCGCTCGCCTCGCCATTCGCATCATCTCACTCGCTCTCTCCAGCATAGCACCCATCGCCTTCATCTATTTCCTGCTGTACTTTCTCCATCCACATCCTCATGTCACCTTTCAATACGAACCCCTCTCCATCCTCTCATTACAAACCATAATCCAGACTTACTTTGCAGCAGAATGCCTCTTTTACGTCTACTTTTTGTTTGCAAAGGAAAAGATGCAACGTCCTTCTGTTTACGTGCCACTTTCCAGCCAAGAACGTGTCGACCTGTTCAAGAAATGCATTGAAGAGGTGCAGGACTTTGACGCATTTGCTGAAGGATACTTTATGCTAAATGAAAAAGTCTCTGTGGATGATATTTATCGTGGTAATATTGAAGATTGGCTTGCTTTTGCCTTCTTTGGAACCACTCGTCAGCAGATTTACGATCACCCTGTCCATCTTGCTGAAATGAAGTGGATGATCAACCATTTGGAGACGCGTATCAATCGCAAGTTCATTCGTGGTTACAATTCACGAGCCCGTTGCACGCGTTTGAATGTGGATCCTGTGCAAGCCGTACACCATCCTCTCCTCTTTTACACGGGCATCTTTGTCTTGGACATCATCACCAAAGTTGCATTGTACCTTTCAGGATTCTCCAGGCATGGTCGTGAACCAAGGGATTTGTTGCACCTCACATCCACGGCACTCCTTCCAGCATGGGAATTGGAAGAAGAGCAATTGTATCATCAAGATGTGAATACTCCCAAAATCACCTATTGGTACAGGCAAGGACGCAACAAGGAGCAGCATCCCATCATCTTCATTCATGGTTTGGGTTGTGGCATTTTTCCTTACCTCAACTTTATTCGCAAGTTGATCACCACACGTTCCTCTGTGTTTTTGGTTGAATTGCCACACGTGAGTGCACGCATGCATGCCAAAGCACCCACTGTACCCGCCACCATCCGTGAAATGGAATACGCTCTCTCCCTTCATGGTCACACCAAGGCCGTTTGGGTAGGTCATTCACTTGGTAGTACCATTGTGGCTGGTGCCTGCAACTATGCTCCAAAGAGCGTGCAAGGTGCCGTCTTCCTTGACCCTGTGTGCTTTCTCTTACATTACCCAGATGTGGCATACAACTTTGTGTATCGACCTGCCGCCACTGCACCTGAAATGTTTATTCACTATTTTGCAGCCACGGAATTGTTTATCAGTCGGTACATTAGTCGGCAGTTTCACTGGTACCATTCGATCGCATGGGCCGACAACCTACCAAAGAACGCAAGCGTCTTTTTATCCGAAGACGATGTAATCGTGAATTCAATGCAAGTGGCCAAGTACCTTCAAGCCAATCAAGTAGACTGTAATGTAATGCATGAGATTGGACATTCGCGCTTCCTAGCTACACCTGCTTGGGAGAACAAGGTGGTGAGTGTTGTCGAGTCTTTTTCTCAATAAAGCAACATGAAAAGGACGAGCGTGTTGGGATAAAAGGAGATGGTTGTGCTTGTGAATGTCTGAAATGTAAAGGGTTACTCGATGCAAATAATATATCCGCAATGGTCTAGTGGCTAGGATTTCGCGCTTTCACCGCGACGGCCGGGGTTCAATTCCCCGTTGCGGAATACTTTTTTTTGATTTTTGCCACTTTGAGATATTCTGGTCCAAGTATATTTATTGTGGTTCTTTTAAAGAGGGGATTAAGACGGTATCATAAAAAGTTTTGCTGCATTTCAATAAAACACTTTGAATATCTTAAAGTACTTGATTATTATAAATTTCATAGATCTAATAAGTCAACTTTAATTAAAAGTTTTTAAATTTATAGTTAGAGAGCATTAGTATATACAATGATAACTCTTGATTTCTTTATCTTTAGTGAAGAAGGCTCAAAGAGCCCTTTAAAAATTAAACAATCCCATTAGTAAAGTGCAACCACAGTAGGCTTAAGTAAAAATCGTGAGCCTAATTTGAATAGTTACAATTCTGGGATGAGATAAAGTTCAATAGACTGCTTTGCCAGTGGATGTGTTTATAAATCCGCAGGTGTTATGGGATGAAAGTCACTTGTGCCACCATCACTCAAAACGTCTCCACCTACCATCTCACGCAGGTCAAGGACACACACAAGGCTTCATCCTCTCATCCCATGTGCATGCTCCACCATCAAAGTGACAGTCACACGAGCACTTTCCCATCAAATGCTGAGATTTCCTTCCCTCATTCGCCGTGGTTGTACGCGTCCCTCCCTCCCCCACCGTCTCATCCACACTAGATTCCACCAACTTGAAATCCTTTGAGCACATTATCGTTGAAAAACGCAATCAAGTTGCCTTGATCACCCTCAATCGTCCCAAAGCCCTCAATGCTCTCTGCTCTCCTCTGTTTCAAGAGTTGAATGCTGCCCTTGAAACCATCGATTCCGATACTTCTGTTGGTGCCATTGTCATCACAGGCAGCCAAAAGGCCTTTGCAGCTGGTGCAGATATCAAGGAAATGAAAGACAAGCAGTTTATTGACAACTATCACAACAACTTTCTAGCTGATTGGACCAACCTTACGCGTGTTCGTAAGCCAGTCATCGCAGCTGTCAATGGTTATGCATTGGGTGGTGGTTGCGAACTTGCCATGATGTGTGACATTATTTATGCTGGAAAGAGTGCGCGTTTTGGTCAACCTGAGATCAAATTAGGCACCATTCCAGGTGCTGGTGGTACTCAACGCCTCACTCACGCCATTGGCAAGTCTAAAACCATGGAAATGGTACTTGCAGGCTCATGGAACCTCACAGCAGAGGAAGCGGAACGTGCTGGCCTCGTTAGTCGTGTCTTTGAACCAGAGCAAGTTGTGGAGGAAGCCGTTAAATTGGGTAATGAAATCAGTGAACGCTCCCAACCCATCGTTCAAATGGCCAAGGAAGCCGTCAATCACGCCTATGAACTCTCTCTTGCACAAGGTCTTCACTTTGAACGTCGCCTCTTCCACTCCACTTTTGGCACGCATGATCAAAAGGAAGGCATGGGAGCATTCGCTGAAAAGAGAAAACCAGGTTTTAAAAACAATTAAAGTCCAAGCCTGCTCTTCAACACTTGAATCATTTCTGAGCGCGGCACCATCACACCACCTTGTTCCTCAGCAGTCTTGCTGGACATGGTCTTGATCTTGACCACTCCTTGATCTACCTCATCCCTTCCAATGATCACTGCGAATGGAATGTGCTCCTTATCACACACGTTGAACTGTGCCTGTAACTTTGGTTTAGCCTTGTACATGAACTCTGCACTGATGCCATGCTCCCAGAGCTCATTAACGAGTTCCATGCGCTCCTTCAACAATCCATCACCCACAGAAATAACATAGACTTGAGAGGCATTGGCCTTGACGCTCTCCACTTTGGTCTTGTGCAACAGAATGCTAAATACACGCTCCACACCAATACTCAAACCAACACAAGGAATTTTGACTGGTTTCTTTCCACCAGCACTTGCACTAAACATGCCAACCAAGTTGTCATAGCGTCCACCAGCAGCAATTGATCCAATAGGAACATTAGCGTCAGGGTCATTTGCATCGTGCTTTGGTGGGTTCAACAGTACTGCTTCATAAATCACACCAGTGTAATAATCCAATCCACGTGCCAAACTCAAATCAAATACCACACCAGAGTTGACATTGAAGGCACTCAGGTAGTCAAACAACAATTTGAGGTCCTGACAGCCTTGCTTGATGTGTTCATTCGCACTAAGAGCAACATCCTGTTCCAATTGGTCAATCAATTCCTTTCCTCCATTCAATTTCACATATTCACCAATACGATTAGCCACCACAGGATCCAAGTGCTTTTCCACCGTCATTTCATGGAACACTTGTTCCCAAGGCAACTTGTCCAACTTGTCAACTGCACTGGAAATGGCTCTAAACTGATCTGCAGGCACACCACACACTTCAAACACACCATCTAAAATGCTGCGATGATTCAACTTGACTGCAAATGGACCGACATCCAACGCCTTCAACACATCCAACATGACCTTGATCACCTCAGCATCTGGCACCATTGGCTCCCATGCGCCAGCAATATCAAAATCACATTGATAAAATTCTCGCATTCTCCCTTTGGTCATGGCAGGTTGATCTCTTCTATACACTTTGGCAAGATGGTAACGTTTCATGGAAGAGTAAGTGGTGCCATTCATGGCAAGAAAACGCGCAAATGGAACCGTCAAGTCATACCTCAATGCGCACTTTTCTCCACCTTGGTCTTGGAGGTCATAAATCAACTTGCCATCCTCGCCGTATTTTCCTGTGAGCACATCCTTCAATTCAAATACAGGTGTATCAATGGTAACACCACCATGACGCTTGAAAATGTCGGTTATGGTGGTAAAGATCTGATTACGTAAGGCCATTTCCTTGTCATTGTAATCACGCGTTCCCTACATTCTCATTAATTAAAGAAAAAGTGGGTGAATGCTTTTGGTGTCTTGAGGATCAAAGTACGCTTACTTGCTTTGGAGGAATCAACAGATCCAGTCAATTCTGCCAATTGTTGCTTCAAACTTAACAAAGCTGCTACTTGTTGATCTATCTCTGCCTTTTCTGCTGCTGCCGTCTTGAGCTGGCGTACTTTGTTGCCTTGCTCCGTGATGAGCACGCGTAATTGATCAACATTCATCATCCGAGTGGAAAACAATCTTTTTCGCAAACACAATCGTGTAAAAGAAAGCATATGTACTAGTAAAACATGACTGCCAGTATCACCATGGTCCCAATCATGAACATGACGCGTGTAGTGAATGCCTGCGGTGAGTTGATGGATACCATGCGAACATCTGTCTGTTGCGCAAAGTGCATATTGAGTAGTGTGGGCATGAGGCCCATACCACCACCACCACCACCACCAAATGCAACATGTACGTTTCCCCAAGGAGAGTGAAAGTTCCCTGGTCCCATGTACCACTGAGGCCGTCTGGGTTGAGGTGGAGGTGGCTCTGGGCGTTGACCGCGAGGTCGTTCTGGGATGGCTTTGGTGCGAGGATCCTGTGCTTCCTTGCCTCTTCCATAGACTGGAATGACTTTATCTTGGTCGCATCCTGCCTTGCATACAGGGCACACTTTATGGTTTTCTAGCCACTACAGCTGTAACGAGCAATAGGAAAGGAGGAAGAGGTGCCTGATGTAAACATGGCCAACTAGGGATAGTTAAAAGGGGGGCACAAAGTCACATACCAATACAAGTGACCACAAACAGTCAGGACTGGATCCGTTGCTGTATCAAAACTATCTCTAGTGATTCGATAATAGTAGTGCTCTTACCAAATGTTGCACGAGTAAGCACCATCCTCCTCCTCCTCTTCCTTCTGTTTGGGTTCCAGTGCCTCGTCCTGTTTGGGTTGCAGTGGTTCATCAAATATTGGTAAATCTTCCATCAAGATCTTTTTTTTGCCCAGATCCATTACATTGAAATGGATAAACTTGATCTCTCACTCGATGATATCCTCACTAAAACTAAAAAAGATCCCAAGAAAATCAGAGGCAAATCCCTTAAACCTCTCAAGGTGACTGTACCTCGTAAGCAAGCATCACAAAAGATCTCATTCAAACCCATCATCAGTCAACCTCCACCAAGGGCAGCACCTCAACTCGCGCCACTCAAGGTCACTGTGAACTTTTCACCCTCCAATGCTGCTCCTAAAAAAGCCCATGCCAAATCCACCCAAACCACTCGTCCCAAGGCACGCGTCGCCACGCGAGGTCCACCAAAAGTAGTTCAAGTTACCCATTTACCTCCACAACAACACTATGCTCCAATGGAAATGGAAGTGGATCCATCTCCCCCACCAGTCAAAACCATACAATTACGCGGTGAATCTGGTGGCCCTACAACCATCCTCATTAGCAACATGGACCCCAAAGTCACTCAAGACGACATTGAGGTCGTATTCAAAAAGTTTGGCAAGATTGATAACTGCATGTTGTTTTACACGGCTGATCGCATCTCCACCGGTAATTGTGAAGTCACTTACCAATCCAAAGCAGCTGCAGAAGCCGCCATTACTGCAATGAACAAGGTGATGGCTGATGGTCGCATGCTTACTGTTCAAATCAAGGCAATGCCAACTCCTGCTATCAAAGCACCTGTAAAGAAGGCCCCTGCATACTAATAAATTTTATTCACTAGATGCCATAACGGTCAGCTAATCGTTTTCTAATTTGTGGTGGAAAGTTGCTAGCATAAGTGTCCCAACCATCACCAATCATGTTCCTGTACGCGAGGAGAATCTTGCCAAACATATCATTCAACTCTCCTGGAACTTCATGCCAATAAGCGACAGCATCACAAAAGAACGCAAATGCCTTGACTAGACCTTGAGGATTGGCTTGAACAACCATGCAGAAACCACGGAATGCACTCTCTTTTTCAACATTGTCTCGAGTGGATCGCAATGCCTTGCACCAACGTTCTGCAAAGTGTTCAAGGTGAGGGGCAATGCTGGATGTGCACACTAAACCAAGGCGACCAATGCAAATGGCTGCATTTTCCGAGAGTGTTTGAGCAGTGCTTTCATGGATCAACACAGCCACAAGACGTTCAAGCAATAAAGGAACGTACCGTTGCATCTCAGGACCTAATTGAAGGGCGATTTCACCTGCTGCCCATGCGGCGTTGTTACAGACACTGGTACTTGGATTGAGTGGATCCACTTGTTTGGTCAATTCAGTCATGATTTGATCCAAATAGGGTCCAAGGGATGAAAACACAGAAATGGAAAGGTCGCCAAGTAAAGCGTAGGCAGATTGCTTGACATCAGTGGAAGGATCGGTTAAACAGACGCCCAATAAGGGAAGGAGGGGTGGATTGGTGCTGACAATCAATTCTTCCACACGAGGTCCAAGGCCTTGAACCAAACCACTCAGCAAATCAAGTGCCACTACTAAAAAGTCCTTATCAGGTTCATCCACGTGTTCTCTGTCTTGTAGGTACATTTGCCATTGAAGGAGTGTCTTTTTGATGAGGTCAATGGCGCGTTGCCACACTGGTTGAGCAAATGGGAGGAATCCTTCACCAAGTGCAATGGTGATGGATGCAAAGCATTCCAATAAAGAGAACAAATCTCTGTCATCATCCTGTAATTTGGTCCAACGATCCAACAAGGGTGGCATGAGGATTTTGATGTGATCTGGTTGATTCAAAGCACTACCAACGCTGTCAGCGAGGGTGCCAATGGCATCGTAGAGGATGAGTAAGTTCTTCTTTTGGTACTTGCTAAAGGCGTGCGTGAGGTTGAGGAGAATGGGTTGCAAGTAGGGAACGAGTTCACCGCATGCTTCTTCTTCAAGGGTGGCAAATGCGCTGCAACCAGCTTCTTGTACGCGTTTGTTGTTATCCAAAACCATGTGAAGGAGGCCTTCCATTACAGGAACAAAGAATTTGGTGCGTTCTTCAGGATGAGGGATGCTCACTACCCATTCTGCATAACGTCCAATGGTCCAACAAGTGATGGAGCGTACCAAGGGCTTTGGATCACCCAAATTCTGTAGCAAAAAGGGCACCAGTGTAGGGAGGTGAGGTTCAATGCCAGTCATACAGCCTTCTGCAATGGCACCTAGGGCAAGGATACCACTTTCACGTACTTTCCATTCTGGATTGAACAAACGCTCCTTCAAAAGTGGTAAAAGAGTGTCCAAAATGCTGGTACCAAAAGTGGAGGAAAGAACGTCCAAGGCAGCTGCACTGCATTTGCGCAAATTCCACTCACCATTGGCTTCATCGTCATCAAACTCTTCATCATCCTCATCATCATCTTCGTCATCATCATCCTCATGAGCTCCTTCTTCACCAGTGCTTTCACCATGTGTTTTGGCCTTGTGATGTCTTGGTTTAATGTCTTCCAATCGATCAGGGACAGTTGTGTCATCCTCATCACCGCCAAACATCATCAAATCCATGTCATTGTACACCATACAATTCAGCAAGACTGGAATGACGCGTGGCAGATAGGGTTCCAAGTGTTCGAGTAACTCATCTTGCTCTGCAAACGCCAACCAAAACTCACATGCTTCCAATGCGACATTTTCATCCTCATCACTAGTACCAACCAGCATGTATTCCACTACTGCAGGCATCTGAGGCAATAAAACATCAGGTTTGACTTCAAGCAATTGTACCATGGCTCTACAAAGTTGCTTTCTCACTTGAGGATCACCATCTGTTGCTGCACGCTTGAACAAAGCATTGGCCAATCCATCCATCTGACTCATGAGAGCATTGGATCGAATGTTGATGAACTGGTTCACGCATGAGATGGCGTAGACACGTAACTTGACGTCTTGATGGTCAAAAAATTGCAATACTTTGGGAATAATGATGTTGAGAGGTCGATGACCATTGATTTCCTGGTCCAATTCACGCGTCGAGTCTTCACAAATCTTTTCAAGGGTGTTGAACGCACCTTCTACGTGATTGTAATCTTGCGCATCCAACAACTGTAGTAAACGATCGAGTATTTCAGGCCAAGAAGCCAATCCATAATGTGTAATGAAGGTGGTGATGATGATTCCTACGGTGGAACGGACCATGGGATCAGGGTCACCAATGGCATTGACTGCGTGATTACGTACGTATTCCAACACTTGAGGGGAGATGGAGGAAAAATGCTGACGAATGTTGTTCTTGAGTAAAAGGCCAGCAACAGCACGCACATTGACGTCTTCTTGGGGAAGTTGAGTGAGAGCGTACACGAGGTAATTGTTAATGTCAGGCAGTTGATTGAGATTACGTAGGCCCTGTCAAGAGAGATGAGTAAGGAAGGAGAGGGGGAGAGAGAGAGAGGGAGATCGTACCTCTTGGAGTTTCAATTGATCTTCATTACGCGATGATGCAGATAATTTAATGAGCTGCAAGAGCGGGCCCATCACATCTGGAGAAGGTTGCCAATCCATTGTGGATCTAGGCGTGAATTAGTGAGGAAAAGGGGTGTTGGAAGAGTACACACGATTCAAGGCGCAAAAAAAGGTTGGAGAAAAACAATTTTTTTTTGTGCAAGGCAATGTGTACTGATGATTTCATTCATGGAGTTGTCTCGACGAATGCAGTGGCTTCCTCCCTGGTGATGGAAGTGACCTTGGACAACTTGCCATTAAAAGTGACGCCATAGAAAGTGTCACTGTGCACGAGGAGTTCAGGACGGAAAGTGGTTGTGATGAACTGAGCTTCTTGTGATAGTTCATGGATCAAATCAGCCACAGCTGTACGATGAGCTGCATCTAAATTAGCGTCGATTTCATCAAAGAGGTAAAAGGGAGCAGGATCACACTTTTGAATGGCAAAGATGAGACCAAGGGCAACAATGGACTTTTGACCACCTGACAACTGTTGGATGAGGACACTGTCACTGGCTTGCTTGGAGGTAAAGGAGACACGAATGGCCACTCCCACGTAGTTTTCGACTCCTTGTTGCTCATCTTCTTCATCCATACGACGAATGATGTTGAGTCGACCATGCCCTGAAGGCACTAACTTGCTAAAAACTTGTTCAAAGTTGCGAGAAACCTGCTGGAATGTACGTTCAATAGCCTCGTCTTTACGCTGATCCAGTACTTGGATCAAGTCATGGATGGCCTGAGCAGATTGATCCAATTCATCCTTTCTTGACATGAGCGTTTCCTTTTCTTTGCAAAAGTTATTGTACTGTTCAAATGCCTTGATGTTGACATGTCCATACTTTTTGAGTTGTTCATTGACATGATGCAAGCTGGTAAGAATGTCCTTGGTTTCTTCATTAGCATACTTTTCAAAGGCTTCTTCTGGCAAAACACCCAAGTCACGAATGTTGTTGTTGCATTTCTCCCTCTTTTGTAGCAACAAAGCACGTTTGGAAAGGTGCTTTTCCACCGTCTTTTCCTCTACACCAGCAGACATTCCAATGCGATCCAAGGTCATCT
This sequence comes from Acaulopage tetraceros, assembly GCA_004114255.1. NCBI lineage: Eukaryota > Fungi > Zoopagomycota > Zoopagomycetes > Zoopagales > Zoopagaceae > Acaulopage > Acaulopage tetraceros. Next base: position 85,465 of record QZWU01000014.1, read on the forward strand.
TGTGTTCATCTTGTTGCTGATGGAGATTGTTGAGTAATGCAACACATTCTTCCAAATCATTCTCATACTCATCCACTTGTTTGGTCACTTGATTGATCTTGTCTTGGAGCTGTTGACGTGCTACACGTGCATCTTTGGAACTGATTTGTACATCCTGTGCTTGAGGCATGCGTTCAAGTTCAATAGCGAGTTCTTGTTGCTGTCTCTTGAGGTTCTGCTTCAACTCCACTTCCAAAGTCATCTTGTTGTTCTCCAAAACAGTGCGATTACTGATCAAGGCTTCCAACTCTCCTTGTAAACCTGCCTTGGCATTGGTCAACTCAGTCAATGTATTTTCATCTTGACTGGATAACTTGGTACCCAGATCCGTCTTGAGTTCATTTGTATAGGCTTGCAATTGAGTCATTAAACCATCCATGAGGGTGGATAATTCTGCAATCGAGTTGTTGATACGCTCCACTTGTTCCTCAATCTCGGATTCAGCACGCATCAAATGAGCCAAATTGGAAGCAGAGAATTCAGAACGTGAATAGGATGCTTGTTTTTCTTGTGCTTGTTGTGACTTTTTTCCAAGTACATTCATTTGTGCATCCAATTCAGCCAATTGTTCCTTGGATCGTGTCAATTCTTGTCTTAATGCTTCGCATTCTTGAGTACGTTGCACTAGTGTTTGAGCAGCGCGAAGACGCATATTGGAATCATCATGAAAACCACCAGTCAAGGCACCTTTGCGTTCTACACGATCACCATCCAACGTGATGGCATTCAAAGCATGTGAGCGTGCATACTTGGAAGCAGTCTCCAAATCCCTACAAACAATGGTTCTGCCAAACACTTGACGAAAGGCCAATTCAAAACGCGGATCGTAATCAATTTGAGCCAATAGTGGAATGACATCTGGAGTGTTGGGATAATTACTGTTCTTTGGTTTAAGGCGATTCAAGGGCATAAAGGTGATGCGACCACCCTTTTCGTGTCGATTCATGGCATCCAGTGCACGAGCAGCAACATCATCCGTGTCCACCACCACATGAAATAAACTTGAACCTGCTGTAAGGTCAACTGCAGTCTCAAAATCACGCTCATTCACTTTGAAAAGACGAAATAGTGGCCCATGTACCCCTGGAATGTTGAGTTGGTCAATGCATTTGATGGCGGCAATGGTGTTCTTGTCAGCAGAGGAATAAAGTGCACGTTCGTACTTGAGTACATCTTGTTGAATACTGTTGAGCATGGCTGATCTCTTGGCTTCCTGTCTCCACACTTCCTTGCGCTCATCACTCTTGGCATTCAACTCCCCTTTAATACCTTCAATGGTGTGCAAATTGCTTTCGGCTTCAGCTCTAATGCGTTCCATGTTGGATTGAGTGGTGGCGATGGAAGTTTGCAAGTCCTGTCGAGTCTTGTCCAACCGTGCCTTTTCCCTCGCTAATTCCTTGCTGCGTTCACCGTGTTCCTTGATCACACGCTTAATGTCTTGTATTTCTTGCTTGAGCCACTCATCACGACGTGCTTTTGTCTTGAATTCAGTGCGTCTTCCTTGCCTGTCCATGATGGCTTGATGTTCCACTTCCACCTGACGCAATCGATTCGTTATTTGACGTTCTTGTTGTACCACTTTGTTGAATTCAGGCAAAATACCATCCAATTGCTGTTGCCTCTGAGCAATTTCTGCATTAATGTACTCCAATGATTCCTTCAATTGCGTTCTACTCGACCTCGTATCTTGTTCTCCACCAGCTTGCATATCCAATTCCGTTCTTGCCTTCAATAGTTCTGTTCTCTCATCCTTGAGCAATTTGATATCCATCTTTAAAAAGTCTTGACGTTGCTCCTGTTCCTTGATACGAATTGCCACTTGATCCAATTGTTCCAATTGATCCTTGAGCACTTGTCTTTGTTTACCATATTTCACCATTTCTGCTTCTTTTTCAGCTTCCATTTGTACCAACTGTTGATTCGCATCATGCAATTCACGAGTAAAGATGGCGTACTCAAGGCATCTCTTGTCTTTGTCCAACTGCTGGTACTCTAGCAACTCTTGCTTTTCTTGCTCCAACTCATTCAAACGGTCCTCAATAACCAGCAATAAATCCTGCACCTTTTCCCGTTTGGAGTCCGTCTCATTGATGATCTTTTGAGACTCTCGTTTGCGCACATCATAGACCTTTGTACCAGCAACCTCTTTAAGTAAATCCAATCGCTCATGATCCTTTGCGTGCGTCAGTAACGTAATCCTGCCTTGAGGTACAATGTAGTAAGGATTCGAACGCGAGAATCCTGCACTTTCAAGCAAATTCATCACGTCTGCCTTGGTTGCACTCTTTTTATCCAATGAATACTCATCCTTTTTCAAGCCAATCGTACGCCGAATCACCACCTCTGCACGTCCAGTTGGGAACCGATGGTCTTGGTTATCAAATACAATTTCCACAAAGGCAGACATGGTGGCAGGGCCACTGCTTTCATGTAGCAGTGCTTGACGTTCTTCTCTTCCCATGCTGGTATACGCGTCACTTAATACAAATCGAATAGCGGCAAACAGATTGCTCTTGCCTGATCCATTTCTTCCAACTAGGTTTGATTACCACTATATGCGCCTTATCTCGTTACCAATCACGTTGTGATGAGCACTGAATGGACCCAACACAATCTGATCCTTGTAGGATTTGAAACCTTGGATCGTAATCTAACAAATGGTCATGGGGGGGTGAGTCATCAGTGCGCGTTTACTCTGTCAATGTGCATAAAAGTTTTTCAAGGGAATGCAAGCCATCTTTGTGAGACAATCAGCAATTACGCGTGGAATCGACTCACTTGCCACCCTCCTTAAACCCATAAAAGGCAGGTACATTGGCGCAATTGTAGACCATGGTCATCAGGATGTTGTGGTGTATAAACCGCGTTTAAAGGCAAACCTTTTTAGCACACACCTGGTCACACCTCCATCCAAAGCACTGTTGCTCTTGACGGATGAACACGCTGTCCCCACAGTGAATCACATTGCAGGCTGCATGGCTGCTAGAACGCCATTTCTCACAGGAATGCCCTACACACTCTTTTACAAGACGGATGACACTGCTCCACTCTCCATCCAAGAGTCAGGTGCAGTTGGTTTGGCGTTTGAAGAGGATATCCCTCCCACCTCCATCACTTATAGTGGCTGTGAACCCATTGGCCAAGAGTTGACCATTACCAAGTGCAGTGGCAACATTATCAGTGAGTTGAATGGCAGTTCTGCCACTCAGTTTCTTGTGGACATACTACAGCATGAAAAGAAGGACATGTATGCAAAGATTGCTGATCACATCTATCCAATCACAGCAGCCAGTCCATGGAGAGGCACATTGGCCATTGATACGCTCACTCCTCTGCAATCAGGTCAAATGCTTCAGTTGATGCAACCTATTGACCAACCACAACTCCCATCCACTCCAGGTTTCACTATAGGCCTCACGCCTCAAGACCTCCATGTTCTCCCACCTCAATGGAGTGTAGCAAGTGAGGGTGGCCTAGTTCAGTCACATGGAATGTGTCGAGTGCCTTGGACAGCCTTTCATTTCCCATAAAAATGGATGATTTGCAAGTTGATCCAAAACTAATCACTGATTCTGGGGATTTTACCCCAGAATTCGATGCCATCCTCGTTCAAATATTCTCCAAATTCGACCTAGATCAAGATGGTGTCTGGTCATTAAAGGAATTACAGTCCTATGCCATTGCCACCAACGGAGTTCCCGTATCCACCCTTTTCCCTCCTTGTTCATTCCCCCCCTCTAGTTCACAGAAGACGATGTTGAAGAAATCCAAGCTAGCTTTGACTGTGACGCCAACCAACAACTCACTCAAAAGGGCTTCTTTGAAATGTACTTTCTTCAGTCCACTACAGAACCAGAAGAAACGTACAAAGATTTAAAGCAACTGGGATTTACATTATAAAGTCTCTTTAAAGGCTCGACGCATCTTTTTAAGGAATCCATAAAAGTCACGTGTAGTGTTGAGTTCCTTGACCAAATCCTCTTCCAATCGAGGCACTTTTGGCTCACATTTGGTCACTTTGTAATTCCTAGTGCTCACATCCACTTCAAACACAAACTCTTGATTCCAATCATTCTGGTTGATATGAGTAAATGTAAATAAAATGCGATTGTTTTCATGTGGTTGGATGGTCAGACTAGTCAATTGCTCATAAACGCGTAGTTCAGGGTCATTCATCATGCGCTGTTTTTGTGCTTCTTGTTCTAAAAGTGCGCGTTCTTGTGATAGCACAGCCAATCGTGCACGCGTCTGTTCAATTTCTCTCATTAAACTATCGCGTTCCACTTGCTTCGTTCCTAATTGACGCTTCACTGCATGCGATTGCTGCTGAGCTACCTTGAATTCATTCAATTGTGCCGCTGTTTGTTCTTCCAAAGTAGCCTTTTGTTGTTGTAAATGGCTCAACTGTTGCTGTTGCTGTTCCTTGTTCATATCAAGTTGGTTGAACTGCTGTAGCCAGATTTCACGATCTACTGTGATTTGATGTTGACGTGCACCAACCGCACTTTCCACACTGTTTTGAATGTTTTGGAATTGTTCAAACAATTGAGTAGATTGAATTTCGTGTGATACTTGAAACACATCGGCATGATTCTTCAAGACTGCGCGTGGAGTTGTTGGAATGGATTGTTGTTGAGAACGGCGTGGGGTGGTCATTTAAAGGAAAAAAAAAGTTTTTCTCTACAAGTGATGAAAGTTTTGTTTACATTTTTACACTTGGACAGATTGATCATACTCTTTGAGCAATCTCTCCCACACTGCCAATTTCTGCTCTTGATCCTTACCATTCACATTGTTCATGAGACTGGATTCCAAACTACCAATCATATCCTGAACTTGCCATGGTTCACGGCCAATACTCTTTGCAATCAAATTACGATATTTGATTTCCATCTGACCTTGAGCTGCCATGCTCCTCGCTTCTGTCAATTGCATTTCCATCTCTTGCTGCTTTTGTTTGTAGTGCTGCAACAGTGCAGCCAATTGTGATCCATTCATACTGTTCACATCGACATGAACCTCTTGCACGCCACTCAGCTTTGCCAATGCAGCTTCCATATTGCGATTGGCCACCTTGTAATCTGCAATTTCATTTCTCGTCTTGTGCGCCTCTTCCATATCCCTTTTGGCTTCAACCACTTCCTTGATCACCTTCTTCAACCGCATTCTCCATCTAATCTGCATATCATGGCGTGCCATCAGTTCATTTTGGTATTCTACGTGCGTGTCATCCAGTAATCTTTCCATCATGGCCATAACCTCCCCCTTCTTAATATCCACAGCTGTTGATTCCGTCTGCTGCTTTTCATCCACCACAATTTCCTCTTCTTCTTCCTCCTCCTCCTCCTCCTCCTCCTCCATAGCCTGCAACTCATCCTTCATAATGCCAAAGTCATTTGGTGCTAATCCCACAAGATTCTTGGCTTCCCTGTCAGCTCCCACTTCCACCAACAATTCCACCACACCACGACTAGCAACTCTTGCAGCAATACATAGTGCAGTATCACCATGTTCATCTCTCATATCAATCAAATCCATCCACCATTTACCACCTTGACCTTCTCTACTCAACAGATACTTGAGCAGTGTCTGCATGTAGTATTTGGCCACACGTGCACGACCCTTCATTCCACCCACAATGGCAATGTGATGCACCACACTCCTGCCTTGCAAATCCTTCAAGGCAATCGTATCACCCAACACATTCAAAACTTGCTCGAAAACCTTCTTTTCATAATTATTGGTAACCAACACAGCTCTCATCAAGGCAGTCTCACCATTAGCATTGCGCCTGGTGGTGTCAGCATCACATACGTGCACTAACCAATTGAGCACATTGATTCTGCCAAGTGCAGCTGCCCAGTGAAGTGCTGCATGTCCCTGACTATCAATCACCACATTAATGTTGACATCTGGATTCAACTCATGAGACAAGAGTTCTTCAGCAGCCTCCGTATGTGCTTCAGTCATGAATAGAGCTACAAGTTGTTCCTTGAATGCCTCACTTGCATCCAACGTAGCACTGAGGGAAACGCGTCTTTCACGCGGAGTGTCTTGCATCACATCCACATGGATGTAGGGTGAAGGTGTCATGCTTCCAATAGTGGTTGCTTTGGATATCTTGCGCTTACGAGGCGTTGATTGAGACACGATGGAATCAACACGTCTCCTTACGCGTTTCTCACCTTCATCATTGAAATCCAACAGTCTTTGCAAGAGTTCGTACACGTTGTAGGCCCTTGCTAATTCCACACCACGCTCAAATGGAATCCATGTGCCCTGATACTTGCCATAACCGCCTTGGATCTTTTCGTGTTCTCCTGCAATGATCTCCTTTTCAATAATCTTTGTTCTTGTGGCCTTTTCGATTCCTGCTACTTTGAGGATCTGTGTGGCATTGAGTGCAGAATCAGACTGACGTTTCATGCACGATATGCCACGTACGACGCATTCATAAACACCAATTCCAGAGTAGACAGCCGTGTAGATTGGATAAGCTGATGACATTTTCTTTTCAATGGAAAAATATTTTGCAGCAATTGACAAATCTGATTCAACCGTGGGAACCATACTGGATGGATTGATTGAATCCGGTGAGTTGAACTGTACAGGTGTAATACAAGTAGGGGAATTGAATCAGGTGCAAAATGACACATTTCTCAAGGCTTTATTGGTGGATATGGCCAACAGTGGCTGGAATCACAAAGTCTTGGCCAAAGCACTGGAGGTGTGCAAGATTCTAGCAAGGGTTCCTCGCACAAGTACTGCCCTGGCAACTTCAGAGTCCCTTGCTTTACTTGAAGGCTACATTTTAACCAAGGAAGCCACAGTGAGTGAAGAAGCCATGCGTTGCCTCATCAATATCCTCCTCAACCATCCCAGTGCGCGTGATCTCTTTATCCAAAACAACCATGCTGACAAATTGCTCACACTTTTTGATTCCTTTTCCACAATGTCTGAAATGGGCCAATTCTTGTTGTACAGAATCACCTTTTTATTGACCTTGACACCAAATGACTTTTGTGTACATTTGCAGAACAATGCATCCTTTGTAAATACATTCAAGCAAGGCAACGTCACTGCTGAAGCACTTAAAGTGCTCTACAATTTGCTTGTCAAAGTGGAAGGTAAGGGCAATCCTCTCGTTGGATTATTCAGCACACTGTACGACATGGTCAAAGGAGACATTTCAGACATTGTGGCCAATTTGCAAGATTCTGCAGTACAAGTTCATGCCTTGCACGCTCTCCTTGCCTTGCCTCCAAAAGAGTTCTCCACAGAATGGTTCAGTGATATCGATGCCACCATTCAATTGGCCCTTACCTTGCTAAAGGCCATTGACAAGGTGCTCTTGCAATACGAGACACAAGGAGAAGACGTCATGGATCATCATTTGGTTGATGAGCGCATTACGCCACTGCTCCTACTATTGGATCAATTGATACAAAGCAACAGTCAAGTCAAAGCACGCATTTACCACACCATTTTCCCTGAAATGGTGGATAGAAGCCAGCCATTGGACAAAGGCTCCAATCTCACCTCTAAATTGATCAGATTGATGACTAGTGCTCTCTTAAGCAGATCCAAAGACATGGCCAGTGAATTCTTATTTGATTTATGTGATCGAGATGTGGAAAAGTTGACTGGGAATGTTGGATTGGGTAATGCTGCAGGTTATTTAATCAACCAAGGTTTATTCAAAGTTCCTCATGCCATGTCAGCCAAAGATGGACAGTATGTGGATCCTGTGACAGGGCAACTACGCTCGACCAATGCACCTGATCCATTTGCAGGAATGACTGATGAAGAAAAGGAGGCAGAAGCAGAAAAATTGTTTGTGTTGTTTGATCGATTGCAAAAGACTGGTGTGGTCAAGGTGATGACGCAGCACAAGGCAGAGGATAACAAGTAGTTTTTTTACTATATAAGGAAATACACACACTCACACATTAATGGATGCAAGATACGTTTCCACTTGAGCAAGGCCTTTAGGATCATGCTTGACTGCTTCTGATTTCCATTTGGTAAAGGCTGCCTTGTCCACCAACTCCAATTCAAACAAGTTGGTAAAAGTTCTCAACAACCATCCTGCTGGGTAATTTAGAGAATCTGCAAAATAGGCTGCAGTAAGGAGAGCCAAATGGCCCTTGAGGGATGGGACAAAACGCTTGAAAAAGACTCCATGCTTTTCCAAAAGATCACGTTCCTTCTTTTCAATGTCAGTTGTAACGTTGACGGGTGGTTTGTTGATACCATTGGGAAAGATGGTGAGCAGGGCGATTTGACGGTAAATGGTGGCACAAACGGATCGAGTGACGTCTTCTGCAGTGGACTGAGAGGGACAAGTTTCCTAAGGGGAAAACGTTAGTAAGAGTCAAGGGTGGGAGAGTGGAACGTACTTCAATAAACTTGATGATGGCTTCATGAGATTCAGATGCAATCATCTTGCGTAATGGTTTAAAGATCTTCATACCAGGTGCAAATGCGTACAAGTTGTTGGCGTCAAGGAAATCGGCGTAATATTCATCAGAGATGGGGAAGAGGAATCGGAGTGGGACAGAAGGAATGTAGAACTTGCGAAGGGTAGCATCTTCACCAAAAGTACTGATGGAAAGCTTGATGTACTCTAAAAAGATTTGGGATGCAGTGTGCTTGGGAGCATAGGGCACCACTTCATCTTGAACGAGTTCTTGCAGAGTCTTTGGTTTGATGTTGCTGGCAACCAACAATTGTGCTACATATTTATACATGTTGGGTACATCAATGACAAGATCAGCAAAGGTTGTCATGTTTTCTTGGAAAGCCTTTTGGAAGACATCTGGCTTCACAACATCGTTCTTTTGCAACCTTTCAAAGGCTGTAGCAATGGCTTTGACATCAGCAGGACTACGTTCTACTACACTCATCATATGGGAGATGGCGTCTTGTATGTGTTCAGGGGTGCCCAGTTCAACGATACAACGTCCAAGTTCTTCTACATCTTTGACTTGGTAATATTCTTTTACCATTTCTTCAATCTTTCTCTTGGCTTGTTGCTTGGTCAACTGCGATTGTTGTTGTTGTTGTTGTTGCACAGGCTGTGTTGAACGTGGCATCAGTTTGAGGGTGGGTCGTGTACTCGTTTCCGCTGGCTTGGGTTCTTCAGATTCTGGAGATTGAATGTTCAATGCACCAAACTTGTTGACAGCCATGCCTGGTGGCTTTACTCCGCTACCAAAACCAGGAGGGCCACCTGTACTACCTGCCTTCAAAATGGTCTTGGGAGCATTCAAAGCATCCTTCTTGTCAGTCCATCCCTTGGAACCACCGCCAAGAGCTTCAAATGGATTACTGGAGGAGGTTTCAGACTTTGTGCGTTCCAGTACTCCAAACTTGCTCATATCACTGGGCTTGCGAGCAGCTTGAGTGGAGGGAGTAGAAGGGTTTTGTCCAACGGAGGTCCATTCACCAGGGATGGCCATGGAATTGGGTCTTTGCTTATCGTTCGTAGTGACACTTTCCTTGCGAGGTCTATTCCTATCCGTACCATACTGGGAGTAGTTTTGTTGCTGAGACATGGTGGGCATACCACGACCATGGGAACTCTGTGCACGGCGAAGGCTCTCAGCTTGTTCCTTGAGTTTGGCTGCATCTTCATGAATTTCTGCAATGGTTTTGGGTCCAGCTGCTTCACGACGAGCAACCCAATTACCAGAACGAAGATCAATCAAATCCAACAACATGAAACGAATACGACTGCTGAGTTTCTTGTTGACAGACAACTCACGAATACGAGCAAAGTAAACATCCATGAAACTCTTGGCTTGCTGATGATCCAATTGTTTACCAACAGTGGTCATGAGACGACCCAAGGATTCAGTTTCTTCCTCTTCTGGTTCACTCACATTAGACAACAAGCGACGAACACACTCGTGCATGATACGTTCTGTCAACATTTCCAACTTGAACAACTCACCAATAAACTGAATCAATCCCAATCCACGACGTTTAGCCTTTGCAGCAATATAATATTCATCAGACATGAGGTCATCAACATTTGGATCCTTTGGTAAATCCACCTTCCAACCCTTTTCAAATTCTTCTTGACAACGGTTGAGCAAGTATTTACGGAACAATGTGCCACCAGCGAGTGGTTTGCCATCCTTGCCAAAGAGAGAGGTATCCACGACTTCATCACTCATGACATCCAGCATTTTGCGTGCAAGTTTAGCGTACATACTACTGAAATTGGGTTCATCAGTGGCCTTTTCAAAGACGAGTTGAATGACCAATTTGAGAGTGGTGCCATCAGATTCAGAGCGGGACATGTTGGCAAATTCCATAATCTTGTCTGAAATACTGTCGAATTTCTCCAAAGTAAGTTTGTTGAGGAGAGCCTTGACTTTACGTTGAACAACAAGAGGTGCGTTTTCTGCTTCAACTACAGGCTTGCTCTTTTCCACCTTCCAAGCACTTTCGGACTTTTCAAGAGGTACAACTTGATCAAGTGGAATGGTTGGTCCACCATGGCCTTCTCGTTCACCCTTGCCACCACGGCCACGACCTGATTTACCACGGCCACTACGACCACCACGTTCACCACCACCTTCTTTGGAAGGAAGTCCTTTGCCACCACTTGGGGTACGACGAAACTCACCACCAGATTGGGAGACAGAACGACCAAGACCAGCACCTGAGCGTAAATTGGCATTAGCAGAAGCAGCAAAACGTTCTTCACTAGTCATCTTGGCAATCTCAGCAGCGGAAAAGTTGCGTCCTTGAGGTGGAAGAGATTGTCTACCAGAACCTCCACCACGACGTCCACTTGGTGTACGAGTGAGGTCACCTTTGGTTTCATCCAAAGCATCAGGGTTCATGTTACTTGGTTTATCCTTGCAAACATCCATAAATTGCATCAAGAAACCACGATCGTACTTGAATAAGCTAGAGGTAGGAGTCGTTCCAGATCCTGTAAAGGGTGACTTGATATTAGGTGGATATTGAATATTTTCCAATTTTTCAGGACTGCGAATGGTAGCTGGACCACGTGGGGATGACATGGAAGCAGGTCCACCAGGAGCAGAGGAAGTACGAGACATTTCCAAACCAGGAGGAAGCATGCGAGCTGGTTTAGCCAAACCAGGAGGGCCAGCAGAACCACTCAAGCCAGGTGGTCCACCAGAGGCACTCAAACCAGGAGGACGAGAGGGCGTGCTATTTAAGCCTGGCGGGCCACCACTCAAACCAGGTGGAAGACTGAGACCAGGTGGAGGCATGGATGCTTTACGTTCCAAGGGCACTGTGGTGGAGTTGCTCAAACCAGGTGGCTTGCCAAGAGGGGTTGTGGGTGAAGTGATGTTCTCTGTAGTCTTGAAACCAGGTGGCAAGGAAGGATTCTTTTCAGTAATCTTTTCCATGAGAGAAATGCTTCTACGTTCCATGGTCACAGGCAGGGGAGAGATTGCTGTTGTAGCAGATTTTGCAGGTGCAGTCAACTTTTCCACTTTGGTTTCAATGGGAGCAGGAGGCAGTGGTTGGCTCTTTTCTTCTGGCTTGGCAGGTTGTTCAACGACAACTGGTTTCACAGGTTCAATCTCCCCTTCCTCCTTGATGGGTGCAGGAGACTCTTTGGGCACTTCTTGTGCTGGAGCAACTGGTACATCTTGCTTCACTGGAACGGATTCTACAACCACACTTGCCTTTTCCTCCTCTGGCTTGCTCAATTCCTCATCCACAACCGACTTTTCATCATCAACTTCCTCTTCATCAGCTTCTTCCACAGCAGAACCTCCATTCTTCTTCTTCTTCTTCTTCTTCTTCTTCCTCTTTGAAGAACTTCCTTCAGCAGGAGCACCTTCTGAACCAGATTTGTCTTGCACAGCGTCTTCCTCAACCACCTTAGCCTCTTCAACCTTCTCTTCCTTCACTGGTACCTCCACCTTTTCTGCCTTGACGGGCTCAGGTTTGATGATGGGAATGGCACGATTTTCTTGTTTTTCAACTTTGAAATCAGGGGCAGCAGCAGGTACAGTTTCCTTCTTAATCTCCTTCTTTTCTTCAGCAAGAACAGGCGTCTTGGTGGGTGTGGCAGCACTTGGTTGCACAGCTTCACCAGTATGTGGGTTCACAATCTTGATAGCACGATTTTGCTTGGGTGGAGGAGTGTACGTGGGCTGAGGAATGCTTCGGTTTTGAGGGGGAACAGCATTCATCATGTTGGGTGAACCAGGAATGGGCGTTGGCATTTGAAGAGGTGCCATACCAGGCATCATCATATTGGGCATGGGGACACCAGGCATCACACCCATTTGCCTTGCATACATCATTTGCATTTGCATAAAGGCGTTTTGATCATATCCACCAGGATATCCATATTGCATGGGGAATCCTGCAGGCCATCCTTGCTGCATGTGCGGTGAACCAGCCATTGGCATACCAGGAACCATCGAAGGAGAACCAGCCATCATGTGAGGAGACATTTGCACAGGCATTTGTGGAGTAGAAAGCTGTTGTTGTTGCCCTGGTTTTCCAGAATTGGAGTTGGGTGGACGTGAAGGAGCAGGTGTACCCCAAACAGTGGTTTGTTGAGGAGTAGCAACTGGACTAGCAGCGACAACAGGAGGTAGTGGATTAGACTTTTGCTGTTGCACGTTTCTCACTTGAGCATTATATGCTTGTTGAGCTGGTGCAGGAGATGCAGCTACAGTGGTGGGTGGTGCAGGTGGTTCCACTGGCTTGGTTTCCACCTCCTTTGGCTTGGCGACTACTGGTCCATTTGGTGGTGTACCTGGATTGGAATTGTTGCGAGATGATGGAGCACTTGTTTCTGCTGGAGGTGTGGCTGATTCCTGTCCCAATTTACTCTTTTGATGCACTTGGAAAGGTTTGCTCCAAGCACCCAACTTGACAGGTGCAGCAGGAGTCTTGGCTGGAGTAGAAGGCTCTTCCTTGATCACCTCAACTGGAGCAGGTGGTGGGGCAGTGACAACAGGAGCTGCACGTGGTGCTGATGGTGGTGGTGAGACCACAGTAGGCTTGGCCTTGGCAGCAACGGGTTGAGCAGGAGGTGCAGGCTACAATTGGTCAATTTCATAACCATTGAATTCACATACCTTTGTAGCCGCCGCAGCAGCAATTGAAGCCAAAGTGGGCCTGGCAGGCTTTTGTTCAGACAAGTTTTGAGCCTTGATAGGAGGAGACGTCACAGGAGATGTAGCAGCGCTGGTTTGTCTACTAGAACGTTCTGAACCACCTGCAGATGTTGACTGAGCAGGCTGCCCTTGGGAGATGGATCCAAATTGAATGGAGGCTACATGCAAATTAAATCAAAGAAATGAACACGTGTCTTACCTCCTGTACTTGTTTTGCGTTCAGGTAATTTCACACCATAAGCCGTACTTGGTGGTTGAGCTTGTTGTTGTTGAGAAAGTGAAGATTGAGCAGGTTGTGGAGAGACCCCTGGTCCTGTCGTTCGTTGTGGACCCAAAGCAGGAGAACGTCTGGCAGCACTTGAATAGTTGGATTGTGGCATGTGCACAGGTACAGCAGGACTAACATTACGAGCAGGAAGACTTTTTGAGGTAACAGCAGCCGCTGATGGAGTTGAAGGAGTGGGTACAACGACAGCAGGTTGTGGTGGCAATTTAGCAGCAGCGTTTGCAAAGTTCAATCCAGTGGCAACGGCAGCAGGTTTGGCAGGAGTCACGACATTTAGTTTCTCTTGAGCAGGAGATGGAGCTTGTACTTCCTTGGTTTGGGCCGGCTCTTTTACTGCAATTGGGGCCGGTACAACGCCCGCATTGCCCGACACCGATGCTTGATTTATGGCACCAGATGTGGCATTGGATTGCGGCAATTGTTGTGGCGGTGGAGTAGCATTTGGGGGAGGGGGTGTAGGTTTAGGTTTAGGCTGCGCAGCAAGCTGTGCGTACGTAAAAGGCTTTGACGCCGCGTGCTGATCAGTGGGTGGAACGTTAGTTTGACGACGAGACATCAAGCGTTAAGATCAATTGAGGATTCACGCTAGGTGAAAGGATACTAAGGCAGCACCGAAAGAGGATGCGCGTAGAGTGACTGTGTAGACTCTAAATGGAGCCCAAGAACTTCTGATCAAAGGGGAATTCAGGAAATTAGAAAATTCCTGAGGATGAATCAGAGTATGCGAGAAAAAAAAATTTTTTTTGGGGTGGTAAAAAAAGCCACACTGGTACAACTGGTGAGGGGCAAAATGGTAAACACAGAGGTAGAGCATGCCTTTAAGTTCATAAGCAATTCGTTAAAGCATCGTGGTGGTGGTGGTGGTGGTGGTGGTGGTGGGGAGGTTGTTGTCATCAGAGTTCATGTGTCCAATCTACGTGTCTCCTGTCTGCAAACCGCAAAGGATCTGTCTCTACACACAAGGAATCCTTGCGAGCATCTTTCCAATCATTCCTGCAAATGGTTGTGCCTTTACAATCCAATGATGTCCACTGGTAAGTATCTCTACTAAAATCCTGCAGGCAAATATAACGTTCCTGTGATAACTTGTTCACTTGAGTACCAAGGATCGTACTGTGAATAGGAGATACTGAGCCGCAATACACACGATAGGCCAAGTCTGTGGTGCAAGGTTCTACTGGAAGCAAAGCATGGGCAGGTGATGCAATGGTGAGAAGGAGGAAAAGGGTGGTGCCACGATGAAAAGGATGCATCAAGGAAGGAGGGGGGAAAGAGGGTGACCAAGCGTAATGGGCAAGTCGAATTGGATAAGAATTTTCTTGCAACTTAATCCGTCGCATTGGATCATTCAACGAGACCACAAACGTCGTCGACTAACCCTTTTTACGTGTCGTCGACATCCGATCAATACAACGATCATTACGATCAAGAAGACGGTTTCTACAGGCCTGCATCCTACGCTCAAAACGACGCTTTTGCAGACGAGTTCCTCGATCAACTCGATCCAGATCTACGTCATCAGCCTGCCTCATCCGCCTCCCCTCATCAACCAGCTGTTTTACAATCCGATACTCTAAAAAGTTTCCCACCTGAACGAAGTGCTCGTAAATACCTAAAAATGGAAACTGAAGATACCATGCATATAGTGGATGACGATGAAGCTGAATACAAATCAACACCGCCTCAATTTGGTAAGCGCAAGCCAAGTACACGTGGCGGTGGAGGAGGAGATCCAGGTCACAGTGGTGGTGGGGATGAAGGTGCAAAACGTGGACTTGTGGCCAGTGGTGGTGGTGGTGGTGGTGGCGATGGTCCTGGTGGATTTCGTAAAGTATACATCAATGATACCATGAAGAATGCTCAAAACAAGTGGCTGCACAATCGCATCAGCACTGCAAAGTACAATGTATTTACATTCCTACCAAAGTTCCTCTACGAACAGTTTAGCAAGTACGCCAATATCTTCTTTTTGTTTACAGCATGCGTTCAAGCAAGTATTTCGTTGTTGCATGATGTACTCATCTGTGTGTAGCAAATCAAAGGTGTCTCTCCAACCAATCCAATGACTACATTGGTGCCATTGTTGGTGGTGTTGTTGGCTACAGCCATCAAGGAAGTCATGGAAGATTTTGTACACCTTTTTTTTACATTGACTCTTTCTAATAACCGTAGAAACGTCATCAATCTGATTCAGAAACCAATGCTCGTTACACCAAAACCTTGGCTGGAGACTTGTTTGTGGATACAAAGTGGAGAGATGTGCGTGTTGGTGATATCATTCGTCTTGAGGGTGGTGAAGCCCTTCCTGCTGATATCGTTTTGCTCAGCAGTTCAGAACCTGAAGGCCTTTGTTACATTGAAACCAGTAATTTGGATGGTGAAACCAATCTCAAAATCAAACAGGCCCTCGAAGAAACTGCCAAATTCACCTCTCCTTCTGAAATCAGTCGATTGGAAGCTGAAATGGAATATGAACAACCCAACAACAGCCTCTACACCTTTGATGGTACCATGACGCTCTTTGGTGGACCACATGGCCCTCAGAATTTGCCACTTTCCCCCAACCAAATGTTGCTTCGTGGTGCCATGTTGCGCAATACTCAATGGATTTATGGTGTGGTCATTTTCACTGGTCATGAAACCAAGTTGATGCGCAATGCACATGCCACTCCCATCAAACGTACCAATGTGGAACGTATGACCAATGTTCAAATTCTGTTTTTGTTTGGTTTGTTGATGGTATTGAGTGTCTCCTGTTCCATTGGGGCCTATTGGATGGAAAGCAAATATGAAGCTGAATTGAGTTATACAAAGACAGGGCGTGGTGCAGCTGATTTCTTTTTCAACATTCTCACCTTTATGATTCTCTTTAATAACCTCATTCCTATCAGTTTGATTGTGACCATGGAAGTAGTCAAGTTCCAACAGTCTTCCTTGATCAACTCTGATTTGGACATCTATTATGAACCCACGGATACGCCTGCCCTTGCACGAACCAGTAGTCTTGTTGAAGAATTGGGTCAAATCGAGTACATCTTTTCAGACAAGACTGGTACATTAACGTGCAATGTGATGGAATTCCGTGAATGCAGTATTGCTGGATTGGGATATGCTGAAAAAGTGGATCCCAATAAGCGTTCCATGGGTGATGGTGGTGAGACTGGCATGTATGACTTTAATCAACTTGTTGACAATCAGCGCACCCATGCATCAGCCAAGGTTATTACAGAATTCCTCACTTTACTTGCTGCTTGTCATACGGTCATTCCAGAACGCTCAGAAACGGATCCATCTGGCATCGCTTACCAAGCTTCCTCTCCTGACGAAGGTGCCCTTGTATCTGGTGCTGCCACCCTTGGTTATCGTTTCCACACTCGCAAGCCACGTTCCATCACTGTCAACATCAATGATCGTGATGTGGAATTTGAAATCTTGAATGTATGTGAATTCAACAGTACACGCAAGCGCATGTCCACCCTCATCCGTGGTCCTGATGGCCGCATTAAACTCTATTGCAAGGGTGCTGATACCGTCATTCTCGAACGCCTTGCACCTGACAATCCTTATGTCGAAACCACATTGATCCATCTTGAAGAGTACGCCACTGAAGGACTTCGTACCCTTTGCCTTGCTATGCGTGAAATCTCTCATGAAGAATACCAGAGTTGGAGTGCTATTTACAACAAAGCTGCCACCAGTCTTGTGAACCGTAGTGAAGAGTTGGACCAAGCAGCTGAATTGATTGAACGTGACATGTTTCTTTTGGGTGCTACAGCCATTGAAGACAAATTGCAAGATGGTGTTCCTGAAACCATTCACACACTTGCACAGGCTGGTATCAAGATTTGGGTATTGACAGGTGACAGACAAGAAACTGCCATCAACATTGGTTACAGTTGCAAGCTCATTCAAGAAGACATGACCATGATTGTGTGCAATGAGGAAACTCATTGGGAAACCAAAGATTTCCTTGAAAAGAAGTTGAATGCAGTCAAAGGTATGCGCACCAACCCTGATCAAGAGCCCCTTGCACTCATTATCGATGGTCATACCCTCAAATTCGCACTTGAAAAGGATCTTGAACTCCTCTTTCTGGAACTTGCTTGTATGTGCAAAGCAGTCATTTGTTGCCGTGTTTCACCTCTTCAAAAGGCGTTGGTTGTCAAATTAGTCAAGAAGCACAAAAAGGCCATCCTCCTTGCCATTGGCGATGGTGCCAATGATGTGAGTATGATTCAAGCTGCCCATGTTGGTGTTGGTATCCTTGGCATGGAAGGTCAGCAAGCAGCTCGCAGCAGTGATTTTGCCATTAGCCAGTTCCGTTTCCTTCGCAAGTTGTTGTTGGTACATGGTTCCTGGAGTTACCAACGTCTCTCCAAACTAATTCTTTACTCCTTTTACAAGAATATCACCATGTACATGACGCAGTTTTGGTACGTCTTTTACAATGGATTCTCTGGTCAAGTCATTTATGAATCCTGGACCATCAGTTTTTACAATGTGCTCTTCACCGCTGCTCCTCCCTTTGTTATTGGTATTTTTGATCAATTCCTCTCTGCCAGAATGCTCGACAGATACCCTGAATTGTACATGTTGGGTCAACGCAACGAATTCTTCAATGTCAAGGCATTTTGGGCATCTGCCATCAATGCTTTTACGCACTCTCTCATCCTCTTCTTTTGTACCGTTTTCATCTTTAGACAGGACATTATCCTCTCTAATGGGTACATTGGGGGTCATTGGTTCATGGGAACCACCTTGTACACTGCCATTTTGCTCACTGTTCTCCTCAAGGCAGCTCTTTTGACCAATTTGTGGACCAAACCAGCATGGATTGCCATTCCAGGTTCTTTTATCTTTTGGATGGTTTTCTTCCCCATTTATGGTACAGTAGCACCATTGCTGGGCGTCTCTACAGAATACCGTGGGCTCACTTCCATGATGTATGGCAGCAGCGTGTTTTGGCTCACCATCATCATCCTTCCAGCCATTTGCATTGTACGTGATTATGCCTGGAAGTTTGCCAAGCGCATGTACTTTGCCAAACCATACCACTACATTCAAGAGATTCAAAAGTTCAACATTCCAGATTATCGACCTCGTATGGAACGTTTCCGCAAAGCAGTTCACAAGGTGCGTATGATCCAGAGGTTGAAGAGGAACCGTGGGTATGCTTTCTCACAAAATGAAGGTGGGCAAGAGAAACTAATTCGTGCGTACGATACGACGTTGGAGAAGCCAAGGGGTTGATGGTGGGCTTTTGGACAGTAAAATTTTTCTCCTAATTCCAATGCCAATTGATTATTCCAAGTTTGACAATATTGAGATTAGTGATGATGAGGACATTGAAGTCCATCCAAACATTGACAAGGCTTCCTTTATTCGCTGGAAACAAAAGGACATTCACCAAAAGCGTCAAGAACGCCGTGATCGTATTCAACAGTTGAACGCCAATCTCGCCCTTAATGCCAAATTACTTGCTCTTTTGGAAGATTTGATGACCAAAGATGCAGTCAAGAAGGATCAAGTGGATGCCTTGATTACAGAGTACCGGCAATTAAAGGACAAGAGTGGGAGTGAAGGTGGAATAGGCCTTGAAGAAATGATTGCTCAACTATTGGAACAAGTCAAAGGTGCCAAAGGTAAGGATGGATGGTTGCTTGTTGCCCTGGAAAGCAAGAAACGCGAGTTACTTGATGTGAACTCCAAGGAAAAGGATGAACTGGCCAAGTTGGAAAAAGAGCTGGCCAAAGTGATTACAACGGATGGTGTCAAGGTCACCAAGGAAACCACGCGTATCAATCGATCCAACAAGCAGGAACAGCCCGTTGCTTCCACCTCTGCTGCAGCCACTACTTCCGCTACCAAAAAGACGTCCGACATTGCTGTCCTCAACCCTCAATCAGCCTACAAACACCTTGAGCAAGATACCAAAAACGAGTACATCAAGATTCCAAATGCACTCTTTTATTCTCATTTGGATTCCTTTGAAAAGTCCTACGAATGCCTTCGAAAACACCCTGAACTCATTAATGAAGAAGTGTCTGATGAACTCTTTGCTGAGGCCTTCAGTGCTCAGTTGGACCATCGCCCACAGCGTGCAGAACAACTTGTTAGACAGGCACTTGTATTGCAGTACATTGTTCAAGTTGGAAAGGACAAGATTCAACTCTTTTTTCAACAAATGGCCTCACCTCAAGCAAGAGCACGCAAGGCATTCGCTGATGATCTCGCCTTCAAGATGAACCACATTAGAACTCGCTGCAAAATCATTGCTCAAGAACGTGCTCAGGAAATTACTCGTCAACGCCTTCAAGATTCTGTGATTGAAGAAAAGAAGCAACAGATGCAAACTGAAGATGAGGAGGCTGCCAAAGAACCAATGGTCATTCAAGTTCCTCAAGATGCCGATGAACACAGTAGGAAGCGTGCTGAAGCCTTCAACTCATTTCCACCACAATTCCAACGTGCCTTGCTTGGTGATGACTTGGAAAAGGTGAATGAAGCCCTTCAATCCATGGAATCCAGTGAACAAGAACGTATTCTTCAATTGTGCAAAGAGACTGGTTTGTTGGATATTGCAGAGGAGGAGGAAATTCTCGATTAAAAAAAATTTGTTCCTTTTTTGACAATCTCCCCATCGGCTGAGCCAAGATGCGTGTTTACCCTACCCTTCTTCTTGTTGCTGCAACATTAAGTGTTATCACTGCTTCACCCTTCACCCCACCTGGACTCAAAACTAACCTCCCACATGAACTCAAAGCCATTCTAGAAAACTCCAACACTTATGATGTGAAAGAATTCGAATTTGCATGCAAACAACCCCATACCATTGCCATGTTTGTTGCAGCTTGGTGTGGCCCTTGTTTAAAATTGAGTGCATTCTTGGAAGGATTGGAGACCAAGTACAAGTTCAACCTGTTGACAGTTGATATTGGTAAGAGTAGGAATGAAGAGATTGTGAAGATGCTTGGAGTCGACGCCTATCCAACTGTCCAAGCTTACCACAAGGGCAAAGACGTTGGTGAATTTAGAGGATTCAAAGCTGAAGATCAAGTGGAGGCCTTTGTGCAAAAGTTGATGGCTTTGCCATAAAAATCCACATTTCTTGAACAAAAAACTCCGAGTTTCCAATTCTCCTGTGAAAAATTTCCAACTCCACTCCTTTCCCATCATCCACTTTTTTTGAAAATGTCAAGATTTATTCGTGCTTCTAAATACCGCCACGTTTATGGTAATCCCGCCAAAAGAGAATATTGTTATGAGAACATCAAGGTTTCAATGAACGCATGGGACACTAATCTCATCAACGTCAATCCCAGTTTCCTCTCCATCAATTGGAATGCTGGTGGTGGTGGCGCATTTGCAGTCATCCCTCTCGCTAGCACAGGTAAATTACCACAAGATCAACCACTCTTTTCTGGTCATACAGCTGCTGTTTTGGATACTGCGTTCTCTCCCTTTAATGACAATGTCATTGCTTCTTGCAGTGAAGACGCCAAGGTCATGGTATGGGTTGTCCCTGAATTTGGACTTGAAGAAGAACACGTGACGGATCCAGCTGTCGTGCTAATTGGTCACAATCGTAAGGTTGGTCACGTCAGTTTCCATCCTACTGCTGAAAATGTACTTGTGAGTTGCGGTGCTGACCTTCGTGTGAAACTCTGGGACGTGCAACAGGCTCAGGAACGTCAGGACTTTAGGGGACAGGGTGAAGTAGTACAGTCCATCTCTTGGAATTCTAATGGAAGTCTCTTGACCACGACTTGCAGGGACAAAAAAATTCGTATCATTGACATTCGT
This sequence comes from Acaulopage tetraceros, assembly GCA_004114255.1. NCBI lineage: Eukaryota > Fungi > Zoopagomycota > Zoopagomycetes > Zoopagales > Zoopagaceae > Acaulopage > Acaulopage tetraceros. The sequence goes on from QZWU01000014.1 coordinate 106,723, forward strand.
TCCAACAAGGTCGTACAAGAAGGTCAGGGTCATCAAGGTATCAAGGGAAGTCGCTCTGTTTGGTTGGATGATGGTCATATCGCCACTACTGGATTCTCACGCAGTAGTGACCGACAAGTACTCTTGTGGGATTCCGCCAACCTCTCCAAACCAGTCAAGACCATCCCTGTGGACAGCAGTGCTGGTGTGTTGATGCCATTCTACGATGTGGATACTCACATGCTTTATCTTGCAGGAAAGGGTGATGGTAACATTCGTTATTATGAGTACGAAGGTCAAGATTTGCACTATTTGAGTGAGTACAAATCAGCTGATCCTCAACGCGGCATGGCATTCATGCCAAAGAGAGCGCTCAACGTCAATGAATGTGAAGTGATGCGTGCCTACAAGGTCCTCAACAACATTGTGGAGCCCATCAGCTTCACTGTTCCTCGCAAAGCAGAAACCTTCCAAGATGACATTTATCCACCCACATTTAGTGGCGAGCCTTCCATGACTGCTGAAGAGTATTTTGGAGGCAAGGATGCTGAGCCACTCTTGGTGGATTTGAGTCAAGGATTCGTTCCACAAGCATTCAAAGAGTTCCATGCCATCCCACGCTTGTCCATTGCTGAACCTCAGTCCATGGGAGACATGCTTCCACCCACTGGAATGGCACATCGTCCCTCCGTTGCTGGAAGGTCTCCAGGGCTCTTACCAGTGAGATCTCCTTCATTTGGTGCAAAGGATTATGATGCAGAGATTAGTGGATTGAAGGAAGAAAATGATTTGCTTAAAAAGAGATCAGAAGATCACGAACAGCGCATTCAAGAGTTGGAGGAACAAATGAGCAAGTTGATGGCTAAATTGAACCCACCCACTGCTACTGTTGCTGCGAGTGAAGAATAATTCTTTTTTTTTGTGTTTATGGATTGGATTTCTGCCTTGTCATCATCAACTCATCAGTCACCAGATCGTGCCATGATGCTCTTTCAATTAGCAGTTGATGAATTAAAATTACCTTCAACTGGCAGGCGTGGTGCATTGTTGGCAGCTGCTTGTGTTTACAACGTATCACGAGAACAAGGGACTGGACTTGCCCTCATCCAACTTGCATCCATGGTATCAGCCTCTGTATTTGATGTAGGACATCTCTACACTAAACTCACGCGTGAATTTGACTTGAAAATCAAGAGCGCTGATCCCATCCTTCATCTCCTGCCTCAATTGGACATTTGGTGCAAACAAACGCAACAAGAACAACACCTCATTGACAAACAACGAATACTAGAGAGTTCCTGCGTACTGTTGCTGGTGGTACAAAGTGCGCAAGTTCATGTGGGAAGGTTACCGTTTGTGGTGGCGTCTGCTGCATTGATGATGATCATGTATAAAGGCATCAAACCACCAAGTGTCAAATGTACTAATGACTATGCAGATCAGTTTACTGTGAGCCACACTACACTTCGAAAGACCTTGCTTCTTATGATGGATGCGATTACAGCATATGGCGAGTCACTGGGATTTAAAATGACCAACAAGACTGCATGGACACTACTAGATCATGTACTGGATTGTGCGCGCATTCAATTAACCAAAGAGCATGTGGGAACAAGACTGGTGAGATCCAAGGTGAGCAGTGCTGAATTGGTGCATGTCGCCACTCAAGCAGAGGGATCGCACAAACGTCAAAGCAATGATCAAGTATGGTACCAATCACTGGCACAAATACGGTGTAATGAGCCAAGGCAAACGTACAATTACCCCTTTACACTGCCCGTTGTGGAGAAACATGAGCAAGAACGCAGGATAAGACAAAAGTGCCTTGAATGTGCTCAAGGGACCTCACAGCAACCAGTGACGGACACTAGGCAGGTACAAGTACTCAAAGAGTTGCTGGCATTGGGTATCTCTAGTCATGAATTGCTTGAATTCCAGGGTGACACGATGGATTTGCAGGAATGGCATGCATCGCTCCTACGACCACCGTGGGCACTGGACCTTGAAGCTTCTGAGTATGATGCTCACTAATGCAGTGTAAGCTCCTTGTTGCCACTTTGAAGGACAGGTGGATAAATTAACTCATTCTTTTCTTTTCCATCATCATCACCACTATATGCGCCTGATTGTTCTCATTACCCTACTGTATGCGTGTCAAGCCGTCGCTCAAGAGTGCATGGAGGGATGGCCTACGTTTATTCAGGAGCAATTATGTGCACCAGAGCTGCAATCAACAGCAATCGAACCAATTCACAATCAACCTCCATCAACAGCTTTTCATCGCATCCTACAATCCTGGCTGCCTCCACCAACATCCTGCCCACGACCACCACGACCACCTCTCATCGTCCATGATCCCTTTTACCTTTTCACCACCATCTTCTTTGCCATCACAACTCTCCTTATCTGGTTCCTCAGTAGACCCGCCAAACGCGCCGTTCAGCATGCATCCACTCAATCAGAAGACTCGGTAGACCATATCAAACAACTTGAAGCAGTCAACCTTGCATTATTAGAGAAAATCAAAACCATACGCAAAGAACGCAATGAACTAGCACAAGCCTATGAACTCCAAGCAACTCGTCTACAAAAGCACGTGGCTCGCTTAGAATCCTCCCTCACATCCTATGAAAAGGACCATGAACGACTTTGGCAGCAAATTACGTTGTGGGAAAAGGACAATACTACAACAGAGGAATTCGAATGGATTCATGTGCCTGTCCCAAAGACTGTCTATGCTCAATTTGTGCAAGAAGGCAAAGTACAATAGCCCCCCCTCTCCACTAAATTGAGCTGTATATTAATACGATCAAGCAAGAAATCCCTTGATGGCCACAACCGGCTCAAGCACATCCTTCACCAACTGAGGTTTACCAATCAAAGGTGCCTTTTCTTCCTCATCATCACTATTTTGAGGTGGATGAAATAATCCTTCTTCTGTTTGAACAGGCAATGGCTGCTTTCTAAACTCATCCAACAGTCGACATTGTTCATAATTCATGTCTACTTCAAACAATTCCAACAAAAACCTCCTTGCTGATAATCTAAAATGATAACAATTGAGCATATCCAGGATACTGAGGTAGAGGTCAACATTCATAAACACAACTGGTTGTTCCACTTTGAGTTTGGCAAGTGTCTTGCTACCTGCATTCGCAAGAATATGATTGGATAAATTACTGGCAGCACGAATGATATCTTTGAACACTTCTTGTTGGCATGTGATGCGTGGCTTGACAGAGGTGGGAGGTTCAACTTTCCAATGAGACAGTGCAAGGTAGGATTGAATGTTGGAAGGAATGCATAATCCACCTGATGTAGGCCACAAATCACTTCCTGTGGGTTCCCAATTGAATTCTTTGAGACATTCCATGCCATCAACGCTTCTTGCAATGAGACCAAGTACGTAGAAACAAGTGCCACGGATGGAGAGGATATCACAGGAGGAAGCTAATCGTACAATATCACCAATAATGCCTTCTTCTTCAAGGAGAGCAAGGCCAAGTTCACCTGTACCAATGTTACCAACTGCCCATAGGATGGACTTTAGTTTCATGATTTGAGTATAATTTTTTGGGTCGATGGGCTGTTGTCTAATGATCTTTGCAAAGGATTGAACGTGTCCTCGTTTACGAAGCGTCTCACAACCAGCCAATGTACGCACAAGTGCACCGAAAAAGTGAGGAGGAGTGATGCCTTCTGTTCTAAAGGTAGCAAGAAAACATTTGCGTTCCATTGTGTTGCCAGTGGTGATTGGTTCTTCATACAAGGGCCGTTCAAGGCCTCTACCAATAGAAATCTCCACTTGAGTCACGTATTCAAGGTTTTGAGTTTCTATCCAATAGTCCATTTCATCATGAATGAACTCCATGTCAAGAATATGCTGGAATCCAAGAGGAGAGGAGAGGAACCGAAGAACAAGTGGCTTGGACATTTCACCCAAGTGATCCAAAACAGGTCTGAGACGGATCAAGGCTTCCAGGTTTTCCGGGTAACTGCAGGCTTCATCCAATGCTTCCACTGCGAACCGACAGACTTCAGTGTCAATGTCATACAATTGGTCAACCAACATGCGCATACCCCAATCACGGAAACCATTTAACCTCATATGAAGGAGGGTACGGAGGTGAATGAGAGCCATAAGACGCGTTTCACGAGCATCTACTGTAAGCATTTTTGCTAGTACGACACGAGGGTACCCATCAATTGCGTAATCCATACTAGAGAGGATCTCACGAATGATATCAGGTCGATTGGTCAATTCACATAAACTGAATATGACATCAAACACATTGGACTTTTCAAGGAGACGAAGACCTTCTTTGGTTTGGCATGCAGTCATGAGGACCCAAAAGTAGCCCCATGCAAGTGATCGGTTCATGCGATCTTGATCAAGGAGTGTGGCGCCAGTATCGTTGTTTTCAGGGATGGAAAGTGAGAGCCACAGAGCAATTTCCTTGAATAATCCACTTTCATAAAGGTACTTGACACCTTCCATGCAGCTAGTTAGTGTTTTCATGACCTGGCAACCAATGTGAAGGAATTTGAGATTGTATCGATTCAATAAGAGATCAGAAAACTGGTTGGAAGCAGGTCGAAAGAAGGAAAGTACGCGCTTGATGAAACTGGTGTTGCGAATAGTGTCATTGAGCACGTTTGGATTGCGTAGAAAGGTTTGAAAGAGTTCAGAAATGAGATCCCAATTCCATCGACTGTACTCTTTTTCGGCGAGCACCATGGTTTCTTGAATGAGAAGGCGGACTTGAGCTTCATCCACTTGAATTTCACGATAATATTGCTCTGTTCGTTGGTACTTTTTAGCATTCTTTGAGAAGGAGGAAGGATCCGAGTGGTTGGTGGTGGTGGTGGTGGTGGTAGTGGCGTCAATGTATTCCAGTGCATTGATGATGTGATGGCGTTTTTGCTGATTAGTAAATGATGTGGCCAATTCAAATAATTTGGGAAGGGATTTGATGCGAGATGCGTGAGCTGCAGGTACTTTGCTCGACAGTTTGAGGATTCTAGCAACTAATTTGTGGGCTTTGAGAGCCATCTTGTCATCACTAGCCTCAATCAACTGCACTAACGCTTCTAATAAACCACAATCTACAAATACTAAAAGAAGGGCTGCAATATGATGGTCCACTAAATCACTTCTTTCAAGGAACCATGGGCGAACCGTCCTTCTCTTTGAGCAAAAATCCAATCTATCATAAGGGGCTTGTTCCGCTCTCCATGTATCTTCACTGATTGGCACTTCAAACACATCCGTCAGCAATTCAATAAGGGAGGCACGGGTTGCAGGGACGGGGGAATTCAATGAGGTCACAATGGAACGAATGGATTTGCAGTTATCCATGCACAAGTAAACCAGTCCAATCCATGAGGTTAGAAAGGCCTTGAGGGTGAGGGAACATTCGTGAATTTGTTCTGCTGCTGCTTGCCCACGGTTGTAATTGTCAGTAAAGTTGCAAATGAGTAATTCGATATCCACGCCTGGTCGTATGAACCGACGCGTTTCCTCACTATTGAGAATGTGAAACATGGCGAGTACCACTGAATCTGAGATTTCACCAGGACCTTCTACCATAACCTGCAAAAGTACGCGTATACTTCCACTGTTCACCAACAATTCCACATTCCAAACGGCCAATTCACACAAAGTTTCCAGACACAAGTTACGGTAAGGATCTTCCGTGTGTTCTGCAATGGCTACTACTGCACGACATATTGCCTCAAATCCATGTCCTTGTACTTTACCATGCGTCACTTGTAGCATGTGCCTAAACAATCGAAGTGCTTGTTCACGTTCTGGTTCATAGCGTGGGTCTTTGGCAAGACATCGTATCAAGAATGCGTCCACGTGCATGTCTAGAACGATTTGAGTGGTTGAGGGTGTGCGGCACAAGAGCGTGGTGGATGCAAGAGCAGCTGTTCTAATTTCAGCTTCACGATGACCCAAAGCACGTCTGACCACCGTGAACACTTGAGCTGTGTCATAGGATGTGGTGGGATTGAGTAGCAACTGATGCAGAGTCAGCAACAAGGACAAATGGCCAACTGTGGATTCTGGATGGGCTCGCAATTTACCCAACACGGTCTGCATATCCGGAAGGTCATTGGCTATCCTCAATCAATTACACGGACAATTGTGCTTACGATCAGTCGGTTGATTTCCATTTAGGAGAGTTTTTGTCATTATGAAATATTTTCACTGGATTGGGCTGCTTGGCCTCTTGAGTATCTGCATCAACGCACAGGAGGTTCCATCCAGACCTCACTTGAATTCCACAACGCGCATAAAAGGCATCCTGATGCTCATTTCCAATGTAATATTGTATAGAATTACTTGATGAAGCACGATCGTACCTGGATGCCATTCCACCCCTCAAAGAACCCGATCACACAACCCACGAGACCACACATACGGGCAGAACGAGGAAAAAGCATGCTTCCTACACGGATCAATTTATTCAAGCAGTCAGTCAATGGTTATTTGGCCATACAAACGCTGCAACCAAAACACAACCACTTGATGGGAATGTGATCAAGGCACGAGGATTGCTGGAGGAAGCTGCTTCATTGAAAAGTGCGGATGCTCTTTACATGTTGGGTCAACTCTATTTTGATGGGGAATACGCGCATCCCCGAGACTTTAAAAAGGCATTTGATTATTATGAACAATTGGCCAACATGGGGAATGCGACAGCTCAACAAAGATTGGGGATCATGTACGCCACTGGTATTGGTGGATCCGTTCAAAAGGATCAAGCCAAGGCACTGACGTACTTTACCTTTGCTGGAATTGGAAAGGATGCAATTTCAGAAATGATTCTTGCTTGTCGTTACCTATACGCCCTTAGCACCATCAAGAGTTGTGATGAGTCTGTCTGGTACTATCGACAAGTGGCTGAAAAGGGCATGAGCGAGTACTTTAAGGGTCCTGTTGGTGGTCGAGATTTACCCAGGCCCATTGAAAGATTAGCAGAAGAATTTGGTGGAGTGTATGGCTATTCTGTTTTGGATGAGCATACTGTGGAGGATGTCAAGGAGTACTTTAACCAAATGTCCGAAGTGAACGATTACCATGCCAATTATGTATTGGGACAAGTGTTTGCAATTGGCACACACACAATTCCACAAGATTTGCCTCGTGCTCTTGATCACTTTTTGCGAGTTGCAGAGATTGCCTACAAATCAGATGGTTCGATAAAGTACACCACAACAGAATTCAAGGCACTGGATGCAAACATTGTAGATTACGCTTCCAAAGCAGCAACTTATATCGGAAGATTGTATTGGAGAGGTGAAGGCGGGGTGAAGCAGGACAATTCCACTGCAAAGAAATGGTTCACTAGGGCTGCAGAGAGTAATATTACGGAGGCTTTTAATGGATTGGGTGAAATGTACATGTATGGTGCATTTGGACGCGTGGATTTAACCACTGCTCATAAGCACTTTTACAGTGCGGCCAAAGAAAAGAATCCTGATGCTCAAGCCAACTTGGGACTCCTCTACACGCAGCTCAAACAAGATGATATGGCAATGCAGTACTTTTCACTGGCAGCAGCTCAAGGCCACATTGTAGGCCAATACTACCTTGGAAAGATTTACGATGATGGTACCATGGTGGAAAGGAGTTGTCCAAATGCTGCACATTACTTCAAGACAGTTGCAGAGCACGCAGACTGGAATTACTCGCCCATTCCCAAGGCACACAAGGCTTACATGAGAGGTGACATGGAAACGGCTATTTTAAATTACCTCATTGCAGCTGAAATGGGATACGAAGCAGCTCAAGCCAATCTTGCTTGGTTATTGGAGCAACATGGTCCATTTTCACTTGCACCCACAGAATCATTGGATGAATTAGTTTTGACTTATTGGGTCAGAGCAGGTAATCAAGGTAATTGGGAGGCGCGATTACGATCAGGCGATTATTATTATTATGGCAAAGGTGCACCTCAAGATGTGGAAAAAGCAGCCTCACTCTACGAAGCAGCAGCAGTCTTTGATCAAAGTTCCATGGCCATGTGGAACATGGGATACATGTTTGAAAATGGATTGGGGGTCATCAAGGACTTTGCCCTTGCAAAACGATGGTACGATTTCGCAGCTGCTCGTAATCCAGACGCCTACCTCGCAGTTCTCCTCTCCAACATCAAATTAGCATTACGTTACATTTATGCATGGATCACATTTAGTCAAGATTTACACATTTCACCAGACTTTTTCTTTCCACCAAAGGCAAAGAATGTTGAGAAGGGTTCATCCGCACAACACGTCAACTCACCACAAGATGATAATTATTCTATTGGAAAAGATGGTGAGAATCTCAAAAAGTGGGCACACAAGAAACTGGCTGCAACTGGTGGTGGTGATGCACAAGAAGACGAGACCATGGTGACTGCAGAAGAAGTATTGGAAGAGGGTGTAGTGGACAACTTTGTGATTTTATTCTTGTGCATACTGGTGGGATGGATGGTGTATGTGAGGCAGTTTAGGGGTGCACAAGTGGAAGAGCAACAGGAAGAAAGGGAACAGCAGTACTTTGATGATGCGCTTCCTCAAGAACAAGAGTAAAATAAAAGAATGACAAAAAAGAGAAGAAGAGAGACCAGGGAGGATGAGATCCCCCGAACAAATTCAATCGGATGATGGCGGTTTGAAGTTGCAACTGGCCATTGAATAAAGAGTTATAAAAACGCATAAATAGTGATCAGACTGACTCATTTGCTAAAACAAGAAACTAGATCGAGTCATCAAACAAAAGGAGAAGAGAGACCAGGGAGGATGAGATCCCCCTAACAAATTCAATTGGAAGTTTGAAGCAGAGTTTGAAATTGCTACTGGTCCTTGATTATGAAAAAGGCGAATTTGACTACATAGTCAACTAGAGATCATTCCTCAGTTTATTCACAACCACATATCATCATCCACCATAGTTGTCTAGCATGTATCGCTTGTAATCTGCCATGAACCTCGCCACAAATGCCTCCAAATGGAAAATGGCCTTTTGACCAGTTGCCAAACGATGCTCATAAAAGGCTGCATGTTCCACCACAACCGCTTTGAATCCAGCATCACATTTCTCAATCAATGTGAAAGCTAATGTCTTGATGATGGTGGTTGCATCAATGCAGTGTGTAATCAACTCATACAACTTTCCACGAATCACCAACAACTGTGCTGGTGACTGTTCTCGTGTCATGAGTATCGCCACTTGTTCAATAAACTCTTCCCAATCCGTCTTGGTGAGTGGTGATCCCTCCGCTAATGTGTCTCCATGCTGTGCATGCATGGCTTCCAACATGAGCATGGCTTTACGAAGGTTACGCCCTGAAGTACGTGCAATTGAATTTGCGACATTCTGATTCACTTCCACTCCTTCACCCAATGCAGCTTGCTGTAAACATGCACTCACTTGTTCTTCTGTTGGCGCAGCCACACGAATCAACAAACATCGACTCTTGAGTGGTTCAATCAACCTCCCAATACCATTAGCCACGAGCATTAACCTTAAACTGCTCGTGTACTTTTCCATGGTTCTACGCAAGGCTGCTTGAGCATCACGCGTTAATTGATCTGCTTCATGCAACACAACTACTTTGAACCTGCGTTTCGCTTGCGTATCTACCTGCTGAGTCTGTGCAATTTCCTTGATCAAATCTTGCATGACGATACGGTCATAAATGCCCACGTCACTGGGGTTGATTTCCATATGAACATTACTTGCAACAATTGTGATCTCAAGTTTGCGATTGGATGGTGTGGTGAATTGTCGAACTTGGAGTTTCATCTAGGTACCATCAATCCATACAAGTGCGTGGGGGATTGCCTTATCAATCACAGTTCCATAAATCTCACGCAAAAGTGCATGTACGCGCGTCTTTTTACCTGATCCACTTGGTCCATAAAACAGCAAATGCGGCAAATCTCCACTGGAGGAAAGATGCTTCAAATCACGCGTAATGTCTTCATGGTAAAAGAGTGTGTCGAGTGTAGTTGGACGATACTTGTCTACCCAAAGTGCCATGATCAAAAAAAAGATGTTTTTCCCATGGAAGTGATTGGCAACACATCTTGTGATTTGGACTCTGTGGTTTCAGCACTATTGTATGCGAGGTACAGCAAGGCAACGCCTGTATTTTATGTGGAGAATTATGACGATTTATGTTTGCGAACAGAGATTGTACGTGTAATGTCCGACTTGCAAATCGATTTGAATGGATGCAGATACATGGGTGACATTGTGGGCAAAGAGGTAGTGTTGGTGGATTGGAATACAGGCATGGAGTCATGGAATGTGGTGGAGATTATTGACCATCACAAGGATGAGGGATTATGTGCTCATGTGATGGGGGATGCTAGGTACATTACGCGTGCTGGGTCATGCACATCCATGGTAGTGGAACGAGTGTTTCAAGGTGATCAAAAGCCAGAGTGGTGGACGTGGAAAGAGTCAATGCTGGCACTCTCTTCAATTCTTGTGGACACTGTTAATATGGATCCAGCTGCTATTGGGAGGCATGATAAGGAAGACGTGATTGCAGTGGATATTCTTGTGGACTTGTTGCAGAAGGAGATTTTGGAAGGAGATGGAGAGTTGAGGGAATGGATGCAGAGGGGGTTGCAGGTGGATGTGAGTGTATCCGAGGCACGATTGGCATGGTATCGGCGTCTTGTTGATGCCAAGGCACAAGCCATACGGTTGTTGTCAGTGAGGGACGTATTACGTAAAGATTACAAAGAGTGGACGATTGGGCCGTTGCAGTTGGGAATCAGTTCAATTGGGCATATTCGATTGGATCAATGGAGAACGACTGGAATGCAAGAGGAATTGCGTGTTAGTACATTAAAGGAGCGTATGCAACTCGTGCAAGAGTGGTCCAAATGGCAACAAGAAAGGAAGGTGGATGTGTTGGGTGTCATGGCAACGCATTCAAGCGTGGATGGAGGTCGTCCCTTTCACAGAGAATTGGCCATTGTGGTGCCAAGATTGCAGGAGCATCTGTTGGACCAGGCAGAAGGGTGTCAAGAGTTGGAATTGAAGAGAGAGTGGGAGGGTTACACTGACCAAGTTGTTTGGAGATGGTGGCATCAGCATGCCTATCAGTGTAGCCGTAAGCAGGTGTATCCACTCTTGAGAAAAGTGTTGACTAGATAAATAATGTTATTTTCCTAAAACTGAACTCAAATATTTTATAAATAAATAATAGCAATTTAAAAACTATATAAAAAATCATATAACTTACTTGTATCATTGATAATGTACCCATCTCTAGAGCAGAAATCTTTTGCCTTTTATCTGTTACAACCTTACCTGTTTCTAAAGGAAAGAGCAGTTACATATTTAGCAGCCACACTTTTCCACCACATTCTCCACTTGTTCAGATTGCCACCATCTACATAAGCGTTAATGTCACCCTCTCCTTTAAATATCCTCACCTCGTCCTCAAGTCTCTAGTAAGGCATTCTAGTTAATACAAGTATAAGTCCATATTAAACTCACTTTATTCTCTGCTCTCTTATTGTACCTCCATCCATTCTGTTCTATTCTATCTGTGTCAGGGGGCGTATACAAAGGGCAGACAGAGTGCAAACAAAGGCAGACAGAGTTACAAAGAGAGACAGAGATTCAAAATAGAGACAGAGATTTATACGCCCTCTGACAGTCTGCTCTATCCTTTCTACATCCTCTCTCTCTGTCTCTGTACTCTCCTTGTCTCTCTCTCTGCATCAGTACATCTGTAGATATAATACTGTCTATCCTTTGTGTATGCCCTCTGACATAAACTATTGCTTACTCTAGTCTATTAGACTCATAACCTGCTATCCTCTAGGATGGACAGAGATACCTATTAAACTGAAATTGTGTAAGGCCATCCCATTAGTACTCTCCACCTCAGACATCCAAACACTCGAGTGCATACACTTTCTACACTCCAACATAATAATCTAGAGTACTTGGATTCTTGTGGCAATAACAGCATGGGGTTTATACAGTAAATAATACATGCGCTGCTCCTTACCTACTTCTTTCCATGGCTTCTTCTCCTTAGAGCAGGTTTCTCTTCTAGATTGGAATCTTCATTTGTCTGTCACTTTCGTTTGTCACCTGCTGCACTTGATTCTTCCTTCTTCTTTCCACGTGATTTCTTTTGCACAGGTTCCCCTTCAGCACCAAGATCCACATCCAATCGTCGCTTTTTTGGGTCTGGCACAGTAATTGGAACTCTCTCATCCAATTTAGACTCTTTAGAAAGTTCAGGCGCTTTCTTCTTCTTGCCAAGGCCTTTTTTGCTTGTAACTTTCTTATTTGAATTGGAGACTTTGGTAGGCTGGTCGTCTTCCACTTCACTTGGTGCTTCCCTCTTCTTGCCACGGCCTCTTCTGCTTGGAAGTTTGTCATCCAAATTGCAGGATCCAACGGAATCACCTGTTTCATCAGGATCATCTGTTCCATCAAATTCGTG
>QZWU01000015.1:0-116734 GCA_004114255.1 Acaulopage tetraceros
GGAGGCATTGGTTCAGCTTACCGTGAGGATCGTCGCCACTAAACGTTTTATGTTTGGATTTCACCAATTTGACTGAGGATATGATCCACCAAAACACCCAATTTGTCATAATTCAATTGTTGGTTATCCACATTAGTGGCTACTGCACGCTGAGTTGTGACTTGCTGCACCAAATAAACATCCTCTGCTGCCCATCCATTAGAGGTGAATGCTGCAACTGTCTCCTCCTGAGTCCATCCCATCCATTCAGCGGCTGATTGTACTTTGACACGTTGATAAGTCTTTTTAAGCCTTTCAGCTGTACTCTGTCGCACCGTGGCCACTAATACTTGGATTTGTGGCTGTACATCTGCATGCCAAGCAGTGCTATTAACAAATTGGTGGAATGTTTTAGTATCCTGTTTCCATAGTGCTTTGATGAGGCTAAACAGTGCATCTAATCTAGGATGTGGATCAACAGTGTCCTGTGCACGCTTGTAAACAATTCTTGCATATGGACTAGGTGGATCAATCAAGCACATAGTGTGAAATTGTACACATTATCCTTGATGAGGAGTGCAAGGATCAATTGCTCGTAATTACGTGCAAGGGCCCTTTGATCCAAATGAGGTTGTGTCAGTAACTAGGCTCATGTCAAGAATGAAGGACAAAGTCTACTTGGAGTTCCAATTGCTCACAATTGTCAATAATTGTTTCAATTTCCATCAAAAGAAGGAATTTTCCACTCTCATGGTCACTTTGCAACACGTAAATCAGTACTAGTGTGGATAGTGATGCGCATATATAGTTCGTGGTGAGGTCACAAGTGCGGAACCTGCACCGACGCATCCTTCGTACACTCTATCGCACGTTCACCTGGTCACAGTAGCACTAATGAGCCTCAGGTATTGAAGATCCAGTCACTAGAAGGGATTTGCTCATCCTAACACGCGAAGAATTCCTTCGATTCCAATCAGAGACCGACCTCGTACCCCCCCTCAACCTTCCAAATTGCCTCACCTCCCCTTAGGAAACCATCAAGATGCTCCTGGTACGTGGTGAGAAGCAATTCAATGCCATGAACGCGTCATTACAACTTGCACAAGCACTTTGAGCCAGGCTCCATCCAATTAAAACTCGGTCCCACTCCTCCTCAAGGACCATCACTAAAAATCTTTTCCTTCACATTTTTAATCCTTTACAGAGCATCATGCCAAATACCTGGGAACCAGAAGAGACTACTACAGATAAAATTGCAAAGGAAGAAGCCAAGGCAAATACCACGGCAGGCACAGCAGCCTCTGCAACACCTGCTACTGCTGCCATCACTCCCGATCCCAATCAACCCGTCATCAATCGTCCAGACTGGAAACGCGGACTCCTCAGATTCCTTCTCTTACTCTCCAGTGTCGGTGCCCTCGGTTTCCTTGCTGGTGCCACTCCATACTCTGGTGTAAGCAATCCTTTTGAAGAAAAGACAATATTCCCCTTCCTCTATGCCGTTGGTGGTATCTCAATCCTCGTCTCCCTCTTCTTTGTGATCTTTTTCCTCATCCGAGCAGCCTATCCAAAGAAGAAGAAGCTTAACCGTTTCGTGGTGTTTACACTTGACCTTTTGATGGCTGCTGCTTGGGGCGTCCTCATGGTCTTTATGATTGCAAAGTATCCTTGTGCTGTTGGCTCCAAGGAGGGTTGGTGCGACTTTTTCAACACTTCCATCTTCTTTACAGTGTTGTCATTTGTATTGTTTGCATTTGCCGCCTTTTGGGATATGTTTGGATCATGTTTTGGAAGTGCTGGATGTTGCTGCCGTGGATCTGATGAAGCCAGTGTTCAAAGACGCTGAATTTTAATGTAATGCTGTTGATGTTATTGATGAAATACACTACTACTGTTCTTTTTGGATGGGATTGTGATGGTATTTGTAGTAGTAGGCAAACACCATGGTGGATAACCAAATGACGGTGATGGCGTACATGGCCACTAACTGAGGGTCCAAATGGGTAAAGAGCACTGATTCCAACATGTGGTGGAGAGTCAAGGCAAAAGCACAGTCACATCTGACCCACCACTTTACAAATCCACATTTTATTCATATTTTTTCATCTACGCACGATGAATCAAGATTTTCTCGCTCAATTGCGTGACCAGATGCAACAAAAGTCCATAGCACAGCCTACAGCAAACTCTGGAGTTTCAGGCCTCTACATTTTTGATTCCGATTCAGATCACACCACTTCAGAACAGGATGAATTAAAACGACAATACGAGTTGGAAAAGGAACGTGAACGCAAGAAGAAGGAAAAGGAAAAACAAAAGTGGAAATTGACTGCAGAAACAGCTGCATACAAGGCACGCGTGCGAGAGGATTCCTTATCAGGTGGTGAAGGACGAGATTGGCGTGATGATCCAAAGGTACGCAAGGAAATGTTTATGAAGAAGTTGACTCAGTCGCCTAGTGAAGATGAGGAAGAACAAGTGGAAGAGCAGGTACAAGATAGTGATTCAGATGTGGATATTGTGACTGGGAGGAAATGGACAAATGGAGCAAGTGGTGGATTCAATGCTGATTATTCATCCAAATTTACACTGGAAAAGGGACCAAAGAGCGAAGTGAGTCCTGCACGGTGGTCTGTGGAAGACGAAGATGAACTAACACCATTTGCTAGGCAGATACGAGGGGTTGCATTGAGGAAGACGCCGAGTAGAGGATCAGATGCAAGTCCACCTGCAAGTGTGAAGGGTACATCGTTTGAAGACAGGGAATATGTATCACCTGTGACAAGTACTAAAGCAGAATCCATCAAGAGCCCACCAACAAGCCGTAAAAACGAAGGATTCAAGGCATTTGCAGAACCAACGGTCAAGGCAGTGGAAGAATCTATGTCTGCTACGAACAAATGGGCTGCATGGAAGAACAGAGCAGCGGTAGCAGAACCTGCACCAACCACCACCACTGCAGCAGAGGAAGATGAACTCAAGAACAAGTTCAAACAATTTGCAGCACGATCCAAAACACCAGAAATTAAAAAGGAGCCTGTTGTCAAGGAAGATGAATTGCAGAGTAAATTCAAAGCATTGGCATCACGCAACAAGCCAACTGTACCTGCACAAAAGAGTGGATTCTTTAGTACGACGGATGAATCTTCTGGTGATGAAGGTGAATTGGCTGCAAAATTGAGAAAGATGCGAGAGCGAAAGGAAAGTCAATCGAGTAATTTGAATCCAATGAAGGCAAAGCAAGTGGAAAAGGTTGAGGTTGATGTGACTGAGGATGAATTGGCCAAAAAGTTTATGCAATTTGGAAACAAGGCATCAGTAAAGGTAAGGGTTTTTGGTATGGGTTAATGATGATTTGTAGGCTGTGGAACCAAAAGTGGAACAGGCAAAGGAGTCTCCCAAACGACCTTCACCACCTCCAAAAGAGCCAACACCGCCACCTAGGGAACCAACCCCTCCTCCAAGAGAGCCAACACCCCCGCCACCACGAGAACCTACACCACCACCTGTCAGGGAACCCTCACCACCAAAGGCACCTTCTCCGCCCACGTCAACTCAACAAGCCACAGTTACACGCAAGATATCCCTCACTCGAACGCAACCTTCTCAACCAAAAACACCTTCTCCACCCGTTTCAACTCAACAAGCCACTGTAACTCGCAAGATATCCCTCACTCGACGAGAATCCCTCACAAAAGTAGAGTCTGGCAATGTTGCGGATAATGAAGAGGAACGTCTACTTGCTGCCATGTTCAAAAAGTCCACTAATTCTCAAGTCAAGCGAGCAAGTTTGACCAAACGCATGTCCAAGGATGGTTCCAAGCGCACTTCTACCAGTTCGTTGAGTAGACGAGTTTCCAGAGAAAAAGCGACTCTTATCATTCCTAAATTAAAGGCAACAGCTGCAAGCAGTGATGAGGATTCAGATGATGCTCAAGCACGTTTTGCTTACAATGCAAAGACAACCAACACGGCCAGTGCTTACGACAGTGATGATCCTGAAAGTGATGTCAGCAATGAAGCTCAACGCAAGATCCAAGAAGCTCTTAATGCTGCTAGTAGCATGCAAACTTTAATCACTCGTGCTCGTGCTGAATCAGTTGTCAATGTTCTTGAATCTAGAGAACGTTCTGAAACAGCTAGTTCAATGCAGGATATTGCCTTTGATCAAGATGATTCCTACACCAGACAACAGGTTGATGATGATATTTTCACTCCACCTCGATCACCCATCACCACAGATATGATGATCAAAAACCCACAGGAAGCCAGAAGTCTTGCTCTTGAAATGGCACCGACTTACACTTCTATTGGGGGTGCTGGTGCACGCAAAGCCACAATCTCTGCCTTGGATTTTGATCCAGATTCCCTTGAACAAGGTTATGATGCTCCAACTGACATTGAACCTTTTCCTGCACGTCGTCCTACCACAGAATCTTCCTTCCCTGCTAAATTGGAAAACATTCGTGAAAGCATTAGTGAAATGGATTCCTTGCCCGACACTGCCAGCACCAAAACATCTTACGATAACCACAACATGTACTCGAGCAAACCCAATAGCATCATTTCGCCAAGAGACAGTTTCAAGTCTCCACCAATGAAGGGTAGAGAAGCTGCGCTCAAGGCACCATCCAGTCAACGTGGTTCTTCACTTTTTGGCACCATCTCAGGGTTTTTTAGACCCACATCTCCAAATCCCATGCCCCAGTCCCCGCCCATAAGAGCCGTTACCGCATCCCCACGTATTTCTGCTGCTCGCTCCCTCCCTCAATCACCAGCAGCAACTTCTCGTAAAGACTCTCAAGGCAGTTTATTTGCATTTCCACGATTATTGCGCAAACCAAGTGCAACATCAATCACTAGTGAATCAGACAACGAAAGCAATGCAGAAGCGGACTTGTTACTTGCACGACTCAACGCCGCCAACAGAGCCATTGAAACTGATCCAAAAGCCCTTGTTAAACCAGATATGCCTGACGTTCACGATGATATTGATTGGGGTAAACCCCCTCTTACCTTTGTGCTGTGTTAATCTCCTTTAGACTTTTGGGGTGCATTTGTAAATGATTTTGAAGGAACTGTCAAGAAATCACCAAAGTTGGTTGCAAGACGCATTCAAGCAGGCATTCCAGAGCAATTGCGTGGTGTGTGCTGGCAACTCATGGCCAAAGCAAAGGATCCAAAGTTGGAAATGATTTACGAATCCCTTTGCAATGGTAACTCGCCCTTTGAAAAGCAAATTCAAAAAGATCTCTCTCGCACCTTCCCCCAACACGAACACTTTAGCGAGAAAGATGGACCAGGTCAACAGGATATTGGTAGGGTTGCTCGTGCTTACTCTCTATACGACACAGAAGTGGGTTATTGTCAAGGTATTGCCTTCATCATCGCTCCTCTCTTGTTGCACATGAAACCAGAAGAAGCCTTTTGTGTCTTGGTTCGTTTGATGGAAGATTATGATTTGAGAGGTCATTACACCAAAAGCATGGCAGTTCTCCACAGACGCCTCTTTCAATTTGAAAAGATTGTGGATTATCATCTTCCAGACGTGGCTGTGCATCTCCGTACCCTTGACATTCGTGCTGACATGTATGCCTCTCAGTGGTTCATGACTTTTTTTGCCTACAAATGTTCTCTTGAATTGGTGCTCCGAGTATTCGATATTGTCTTTGCAGAAGGTGCGGAATCACTCTTGCGCGTCGCTGTGGCCCTCTTGAAGGTTAATCGTCATGCCATCCTTGAATTGGAGTTTGATGAATTGGTCATGTTCCTCAAAGACGGCATCTTTGATGTGTACCAAGGTAATGAGGCAAAGTTGATCAATGATGCTGCTGGCATTAAACTCACCACCCGCCTTCTTCGTCGATTTAAGCAAGAGCATGAGGCAGACATTAGCCGACGTGACCAGTATGCTCAAAAGAATGAGGAATTGAAAAAGGTCAATCGACGCATGGAACAAGAGCTCAAACGCCTTCAAAATCACGTTTCTGAGCTCAACCGTGAGCACGTGGACCTTGCCAATAACCTCGTACAAGAGCGTGTCAAGTACGAAGATGTCATGGAAGAGAAGGATCAAATTGCACAATTGTTGGCCAAAGAACAAGCACAAAACCTTGAACTCATCAATACTGTGCAAACACGTTCCACTCACACCATTGATGAATCAGAAATACGACGATTGGAGCAACACATCAATGACCTCAATCGTGAGCACGTTGATTTGGCCAACACTCTTGTCCAACAAAAGATCAAGAATGCAGAATTGTTTGACAAGTTCAATGAATTAGAAACCCTTTTGGCTGAAGAAAAGGACCGATCAGCTGATCTTGGTGACTTTTTAGCCCAGGAACAAGCCAAGAATGCAGAGATTTCCACTGAGTTGGCAGACATCAAGTCAAGGTGGGAAGAAAAAGAAAAGAAGTTGGAGGCACAAGTGGCAGATCTCAACAAAGAGCACATTGAACTTGCCAACACACTCATTCAAGAAAAACTACGCAATGGGGAATTAGTAGAACGGCATAATGTACTCACCATGTCCCTTGCTCAAGAACAATTACGCAATGCAGAGATGAGAGCGGAGCATATGCAACAATTACAGCACCTTCAAGAGGCCAAAGGAGTCGCTCAGTTGGATTATGAGGGTCGTATGGCTGAACTCAAGGAACAAATCTCACAACTCTCCAAGCGTAACGATAACTTGGAAGCCAACAACCAACTATTGGACATTCGAACACAGGAACTCGAAATGCAAGTGGTGACTTCACGCATGGCACTCTGTGAAGCAGAAGCAGAAAAGATGAACTTGGAACAACTCTATCGCCGCATGAGAAAAGACTCTGTAACCAGCACAACATCCCGCTGATCCCCTCCTTTTACTTTTTCCATTATAATAGCCAGTTTAATGTTGTACTGATAATTCCTCATTCACAATCATCCTGCCCCTCGACAACTTGAGTAACTTGTGCTCCACATACTCTGGCCATTCAAACACTCCAACGTCCTTATCCTTCAATGCCATAAGTCTCTCCTTTACCAAATCCTTCCATTCTTCAATTTCCCACCATAATGTAACACTTGGCACATCCCTCCCTTGCTCCACACGCTTTTCTTGTAACCTCTTGAGCACAACACTCAACTGCTGTACGCGTAATCCCAACTTGTTCTCTTCCAAGACCTTCCTATCCTTTATCCTCATCTTGGTCCACTCTTTAGTCGCGTTTTCCACGGCTTCTTGGTCTTGGCCACGCAACGTAATCAACTTGACCATTGAATCAGGGGTTTGAAGGATCGATTGACGTAAACCTCGTGCCACATCATCTCTCATACCCGTTGCAATTACAAATGGTTTCCATAAATCTTTTCGAAGTTTGGGAGGACGTTGAGTAATGTCCTTGATTTGAGATAGGATAGAAGGGTCCTAGAGGGATCAAGGGAAAGGATGGAATGGTACGCGTAGCCCTTGGTTGAGGTCAATGAGGACTTGGTTGGTACGAATGTGCCTGTAAAAGTATAATCCTGGTAAACGCGTTGACATGAGAAGAAATCTTTTTTTATTGACCATTTGCCTGTGGAGGTGGTGGTGGTGGTGGTGATGGTGCTTCCACTGTAGGCTGTGAGGGTGAGTCCAAGGGAAGTTGAGGGGATGAGGAGAGTTGAGCTAAAAGTGTGTCCAATTGGTGGTGGAGTGCATCAACTCGTTTATCCACATTACTCATCAATGCATCTGCTTCATCAGCTTGTTTAAGCCACTTCCCAATGTCCTCGTTGTCCTGATCTGGTTCTGTAGTTGACACCATAGAATTTGTTATTGTCATCAAAACCCACATTTTCCATAAATTTGGACCACTGTATGCGCCATCATCATCCTTTTTTCCCTTGATCCCATCTAGCAACAACATGTCCAGTTGGCATCCTTGCGACCGCTTATTTTACGGTCTCGTTAATTTCCCTTATTTGCCAGCCTTGGAAACCCGTTACCACTCACTCTTATCCATCACAGATCCTTCAATCTCCATCCTCGTACCAGATTCTAAATCAGAACCAGATTATCCACCATATCAGTTACCTCTACAAGTTGGTGATGCCGTAGTGGTGTTTGAGTACAATGATGCTGGGTGGTTACGCGGCTATGTTGTTCCTCCCTTACCTGTCAACGCAACGCCAAGACTTGGGATATTCCCAAGCAGTCATGTTCAAATACGTGCTGTATGGGATAGGATATTGAGTGAATGGATGATTAGTGATCGATGGGAAGGTGAAGGTGACAAATCACCAGATGTGCAAAAGGCTATGACGCCTAGATGGGAAGCACAAGAGTTTAGAAAGTTGAGTAAGATTGGGACACCACGATTGGATGCGCATGAGTTGGTGAGAAAGTCGATAAGGGCTAGTGAGATGCGTACGCCGCGATTGGATGTGAGGGAAGTGAATGGCAAGTTTTTGGATGTTAATGGTGGTGGTGGGAGGGCAAGGAGAGATACGTTTGGTAATGGTGCGGATGTAGAGACGATTCATGCAAGTAGTCCACCTTTGATGGATTTAACGCGTGTTGTAGGCACCTCAAGAGACGGATATCATGTTGCCATGTGCAGAATTCGTGTTTGAAAACAGCAAGTTTCGTGTTCCTGTATGTCCACCTTTGGGCACACGATTGTCACTCAGTGGGCACATTGAACCTTTGGTAGACACTATATTTTACACGATCAAGGAGTGGACTGGACTGTTGCATGGGTACATTACAGCACAAAAGTATGATTTGTACAAGGCTGTCAAGCATGAAATTGATGCCTTGTTGGATATTCGTAGACAGTTGTTGACACAAGCATTGGCAAAAGAGTCTGTTAAATCACTCAAGGAACGTGCAGTATTGTGCATTGCTCGTGGAAACTTGGCACAAGAGTTACCCATTTTGTCATGTAGTGGAGATGGCAAGTTGTTTGGTTCAGATGAGTTGGTGGAAGCTGTTATGGAGTACTTGCGTACCACTACATTGGAAACCAGTTCTACAAATTCAAAAGGCGCATTGCGTCAAATCAAACCTGCACCAGATTCCAGCAAGAGCCGACCGAAATCACGTCGTTTCAGCAAGGTGGATACGGCAAAGATGGACTTGTTGCATTTTTTCGTGGATTTCAAGGCATTGATTGCGTCCATCTGCAGTTCAGGTGAGGTTGCAGAATTGATTTTCCAACTCTATGATCATCAGCATCAATTGTGGTTGTCTGAGCCTTGGTTGTGTGAATTGAATGAGAATGGTGTGCCACATGACATTAATTTGATTGGCAAGTTACGTGCATTGTTCCAGGATTTATCAGAACGCAATTTCTCTTCTGATTTGTATTTTATTTGCCGCATCATTCGACGTGGAAAAGTCACGTACAGTGAAAAGGAAGTTGGTAAAGATTTGGTTGCAGCTGGTATTCTTCCTCGTACTGCCAAGAACATTGCCTATGATTCAGGTCAAGCTACTGAACGCATGGCGAGTGTGGTACGTCGTCCCTATGGCTGTGCCATCCTAGCACTTCACAACCTATTTGATTTGGCCGGTGACAAGAGTGCCATGCAAGGCGGTGAACACGTTGTCCCCATCTTTTTATCCTTGTCTGATCAGCATTTCTCTCAATTGCACCGTTATATCATTGATGGAAGGTCCGACATGTATGAAAGAGCACCACAAGCAGCCAGCCTTTGCATTGAAGTTGCACTTTATCGTGGTGATCTCAATCAAGTGGTCAGTGTCAATTCGAATGCCTTGTTGGATGCAGCAAAATGTCTTCGCCTTGGTTTCCCTGATACCACACACATTGCAATTGATCGAAATGAACTCTACTTGACCTTGATATCTGGTGATTTCACTCAAAGCATGAAACGAAGTGCTCGCAATGTCCAATGCAGAATTGAATTGCGTTCCAATCGTACAGGTGAAGCCCTCAACAACTGTCTCTTGTTTGGTGCAGGTGGTCAAAGGCATCGCCGTGCAGATGGTCTTGTTTTTCATCATTGTCAAGCACCTCGATGGGATGAAATTATCAAGGCAGATATTCCGGTGGAATGTTTTGAAGATTATCACCTCTTCTTTGCATTTCATCAAGTCAACACTGGTTCTTCTTCAGGAGTACCTGATGACAAGATCTTTGCATTCGCTTACCTTCCTTTGATTTCTGTTGATGGTCGTGCCGTGGAAGATGGTGAAAGAAGGTTGACTATGTACAAGTGGGATCCACGTGCTGCTCAAACCAGCGTTTACCTTTGGGAGTACAACAATTCAGTAAGAGAAACTGATCCACACGCTCATCTCCAACTCGGCCCCATGCACCGTGCCTCTGAACGTGCTCGCCCACCTGATGTGATTCTCTCTGCATTGAAGGACACATTCACCGTCAGGACTGTCTTGTGTTCCACCAAATTCTCTTCCGATGCTTCTCTCTTGAACCTTCTTCACTGGAAACAAGTCCTTCGCTCTCGTCAATCTGACCTCGTCTCCATCCTTAAAAAAGTGGCCTTTGTGAACGAGTTGGAAATTGTCAAGTTCCTCCAAGATGTACTTGATGCCTTGTGTGAAATCCTCAGTAGCACATGGTACAAAGATCTCAATGAGGGTGACACTGTGATTGCTGTGAGTGAATTGGCCATTGCAGCTATTGTACGTGTACTCAACATTGCATCTGATCATCGATTGGACAACTTTAAGCAACGTGTCAACCTTTACATTGAAGAGCGTCTCAGATCAGAAAGTACGTGGCGACAAATGCTCCGTGCACTCACTCGCCTATTGCGTTCACCTCAAGACACAAGCCGTTCCACTACATTACGTGCAGCACTCAAAGCATGGAAAGAGTTGATGCAAATTGCAGTGAGGAGTAGATTTGTTCAACGCCAGAATGAACGAGAGAAATCTGTTGCATCCAGCTTTGATTTGGAAAGCGATGTGATGGATGCAGAATTTAAATCAGCCATTGCAACTGTATTTGAAGATTTATCAGCCTTGATGCGTGCACGAGAACCCTCTTCCCTCATTGGAACTCAAACCATTGCCATTCGACACGTTCATCTTTCCTTTTCTGACATGTTGATTGACATGATTGGGGCAGTAGAAGCAGGCCGACTTGCCATCGAGTTCATTGATGCTTCAGGTAACAGACCTGCTACTTCTGGTTTAGTTCGCTTGGAAGCCATCAAGGAATTGGCTAATAGCAAATTGATGAGCGATCCCACCAGTCAAGTTGCTTTGGTGAATGCCATTGCAAGATGGTGCAAGGAAACACTTATGGCCAAGAATGCTGGTGAACCTGTCAAGTATAGAGAATTGATGAAGATGGTTGCTTCCATCATTGTTGCTACCCTCAAGCAACTCAAGCCAAGCACAACAGAAGGGGTGGAATGGGTTGTACCCTCTTCCAAAACCCCTTCATCCACCCTCAGTCTTCAAGTTGCCTTGATCAGCCTTGTTCCTGCAATCGGTGCCGCTGTCAAAGAGATGGATCATGGTTTCATCCCTTCATCTCATGACCTTCCCGCCGTCTTTTCCTTACCCTTCCCAGCTCATTCTTCTGTGATTTTGGATAAGATCCCACCTTCCCTCAATTCTGGAGCCATTGAACTCTTCACTGCCATGTTTGCTATTATTGATTTCTGTTCCAATCATGCCATGGACAGTTGGACACAACAAGTTTATACTCTTGAAAAGTTGGAGGGTTTGGCTCACGTCTTGCGTGAAGTATTTGAAGTGCTTTCCATGGCCTTGACAGAGCGTGTTTACCCTGCACTTTGGTTCAACGTGTTGCTTTACATTCGCAATCTATCCATCAAATTCCTTGCTGGTATATGGCCCATCATGCGCAAAGAGTTCCTCTCCTCCTCCAACATGAATCACTTTCCTCACGCCCTCTTCAAGAGCATGCTGGATCTCCTCGTCTCACTCCTCGTCTCTCCTATTCTTCAGCGTGAATCCTGGTCAGTTCAACAATCCTTTGCCTTTCATATGTTTTACAATGATATGCGTCAAGATGGTGCACAGCTATTAAAGGAGATTTGGATCACGTTGGGTGCTGATGTGAAAAAGTCCTCCTTTGGTCATCAACCTCGTTTCATCCCTGAAATCATTCCAAATGCCCTCAGAATCGCACTAATGACCACTCAAGAACTTTCTCTTGTTGGTATTGCCATCATCAAGGATATTTGCAAGTGTCAGTTGTTGATGTATGGTAACCTCAAACAAATTGAAGCAGATTGGATTGAACAGTTGGACAAATTGATTACTGGAAAAGATGACAAGACTGCATGTCGCCTCTTTTGTGCCAATCTGCAAGGACAACTTATGCAACTCTCCACCCTTTCCATCTTTCCAGTCGAGTACACAGGCACTCTTCGTGACTTTTGTACTTCTACATCAGAACTGCTTGACATTCTCCTTCACCTTCGTTCCCTTGCACCAACGGAAGAATTTGAAGATGAACGCACACTCGCTACCCTTGGTCTCTTGAAATTTGCTAAAAAGATGGATCAGGATGACATTTACATCAAGTACACCTACCAACTAGCCTCCACCCAAGTCCTCAAAGGCAATTACATTGAAGCTGCATTCACCCTCAAACAGTACACCGATGCCCTTCATTGGAACCTCAATGCTCGTGTTGCTGCCATTCCAGAGTACAATTATCCTTCCCAAAGTGCCTTTGAACGCAAAGAGTATCTCTATCTCCAAATGCTGGAATTCTTTGAAATGGGTCAAGCGTGGGAAAGTGCCATTCTCATTTGCAAAGAACTTGCTCATCAGTACGAGTCCACAGTGTTTGATTATGACCGCCTTGCTGAAATCATGCGCCATCAAGCCTTCCTTTACCAAAACATCATCCACAAAGAGCGTCTCTACAATGAATACTTTAGAGTTTCCTTTTATGGACAAGGACAACCAAAGGAACTTGAAAACAAAGAGTACATTTATCGTGGAAGTCAATGGGAGCGCATTGATTCTTTTTGTGAATGGATGCAAAACAAATATCCAACCGCCACCATCCTTCGTACCTCTCATCCACCCTCTGACTACATTCGTAATGGTAATGGCCAGTACATTCAAGTCACCAGTGTCATCCCTGAACCCAATCGATCCCACCCTGCCTTTACCAATGGTGACCTCGTTTCTCTTTCCATTAGACAGTATTATGAGTACAATGGCATCAATGCGTTTAGTTTTACACGACCATTCAAGAAAAGTACAGAGAGCCGACCTCCAACCAGTACATCCATGCCTGATGATCACATTGATGTTGTGCATTTGTGGACTGAAAAGACACTGATTTATACTGAGCAAGAATTACCATGGATCCTACCACGATCCCTCGTCATGCAAACCAAAACAATTGAACTGTCTCCCATTCAAAGTGCAATTGCAGTGGTACAAACCAAAACAAAAGATTTGATTGCATTGGAACGCAAGTTTGCGACCATCAAGGATCCTTCTCAGGTTAATTGCAATCCATTGACTACTGCATTGAATAGCGTGGTGAATTCATCCATGAGTGGAGGTGTCCGTGTGTTCAAGGATGCCTTTTTGAATAGACCAGGTGATGATGAGTATGTCAAGCAACTAGTCACTGCATTTGAAGAACAGGCAAGCACACACTCTCATTGAAAATGTTTGACTCTTTTCTTAGGCTGAAGTTGTTGGAAGATGCCTCATGATTCACCAAAATATCATGCCACCCAATTTACAGTCGTTGCACAACAAATTACTCTCCAGTACGCCTTCCCCCTCCCCCCTTTTAACATTCATTTAGGCTATGAAGTGAACTTTGGTGAAGAAATCGAACGCCTAACCAAACGCACCATCTCTGTCTACAACCCACCAACACCCCTTTCCAACCTCACACCTCAACTATCAGCACGCAACAACTCACTCCTTCAACCTCGCCTTTCCCTCCTTCCAGTCAATAACTCCCTACTTGCAGATGAGCAACTTTCTCCTCATCTTTCAAGACACGATGATGATGAGCAGTCTTTTTCAACCCGTTCTCACAAATCCCAGAAATCCATTACGAGTCTGCCTAATGCCATCATGAAGAGATTATCATCCGTGAGTTCAACTGAAGGTAAAACAGAGGAAGACAATAGTGGATTGAATGTGATGAAACGTTGGACATTTAGTAGAAAATCAAGTAACAAGGGATAAACTGTGGGGGGGGGCTTAATCTGAATCAGACAAGATGTAAGCTTGTCTACGTGAACGTGTTTGTCGTACTGGTAAAATTGGTGTTTCATCTTCACTGGAGGATGTGAGATGAATGCTTTGGTTAGGGCCGACACGCACACCTGCTGCAAAGGACAAATCGTCCGTCAAAAAGGTTTCCTCTGCACTTGCATCATCATCACTCCCATCCTCACTATGATCCGTGTCAAATTCCACTTCATCATCTCCCACTACAAATCCACTTAGATCTCCATCGCCTTCCTCTTCACTCCATGCTTCTTCACTCTCACTCGCTTGAATCTCATCAAACTCCCTTCCACAATTCACACAGACCCCTCCATCCACTTCCCATGTGCAAAAAGGACATCGAATCACACCATCATCCACATCCACAATTCCACCTTCCACCACAGGTCCAAACAACTCTTCCCAAACATCTCCATTGGTCACATTCGCCTGGACACTTGTACTACTCTCAACAGCCATACTGAAACCACCCTCATCTGTATCACCATTGACTTGCAGAGCCGTTCTGACACGCTCTACAATCGCCTTTAATGCAATCGTAGGAACAGGACGCGTCCCAATAACCTTCCTACAACTAGGACAACTCCTTTTCACCTTGAGCCACTTGTATATACAATCCATACAAAACGTATGCCCACAACTTATCGTGTACGGTTCCACATAATGTGATACACAGATTGAACATTCCAAAGCAGTTGATAACCATTCCGTATGTTCAAATAAAGAATTAAACAATTGTGAAGTTTGATCCAATTGTTGTCGCGTATTATCCAATTCAAGTCGCGTTTTATGCAATTGTTGTGATTTTGGAGTGAGTGGGATGGCAATGCATTCTGATGAGAATCGTGATCGTCGTTTTTGATTTTTTGCAGGTGATTTTGACATGAAGACTGAAATTTCAATCAATGAGCGTGAATTTGTATTGGGTGGATTGAGGAATGGGATGAGGATGGATGGAAGGCATGCGTATGATTTGAGGCCTTTGGAGATCCAGTTGGGTGATGAATGGGGACTCGTACGCGTCAACCTTGGAAAAACAAAGTAATCTTGTCACTGGATTGGATAATATTTGATATAGGGTGATGGCAAAGGCTTCGTGTAGTATTGTGAGACCCTTTGTGGATCATCCAAATGAAGGTCAAGTGCTCTTTAGTTGTGAATTGTCGCCAATGGCATTGCCTGGACATGAATCAGCCAGACCGACTGAAGAAGAAGTGCTGATTGCGCGTGCTGTTGACCGATCCATTCGTAAAAGTAGGGCTATTGATACTGAATCACTCTGTATTATTGCATCCGAAATGGTAACTGCCTCATTTCACTGGATTGACCACAAGTAGGTTTGGAATGTACGCGTCGATATTCACTTTTTAGATGCTTGTGGTAATCTCACTGACGCAGCTTGTATCGCAGCAATCGCAGCCCTCCAACATGCACGCAAGAACGATGTCACCATCAATGGAAATGAAGCAACCATTCATCCATTTGAAGAACGACACCCCATCCCACTCTCCATCCACCATATCCCAGTTTGTATCACATTTGCATTTTACGATGATGGTGAAATTATGATTGTCGACCCTGATACTTTGGAAGAACAATTAGCAACAAGTCTCATTACACTCACTGTCAATGCAAATAATGAGCTTTGTGCACTTGGCAAGATGGGTGGATGTCCCCTGGAACCAAGGCATTTGCTCAATTGTGCTCAAGTAGCATCCTCAACTTGCAAAAAACTTCAACAAGCGCTATTAAAACAATAAAACTGGAATATTTAATTGGTTTCACTCGTATAACCCTTATTGATACCAAATAGCCTAACTTTATGCATGACGGGTTGTTTGGCCAACAAGACAACTGCAGTTGATATGAAATTAATGGCAAATGAAGTCAAGTCATAATGAGTAAAATGGACACTAAGGAGAAATCTAAATAGTGTCAATAGATGTAGAGGCAATACGAACGTGCAGTGCTACTGGTAACAAGGTAAGAAACTTCTTTGTAGGAGTAAATGGTACACCATTATCCATTTGTTCCCAAAATGTAAGGCTATTGTATGCACCTTGATTCAAATCAAAAGGAACGCCCATTGCAAAATGGAATGCTATGAGAGATCCAATGTTGTAGGCGAGGACCACAAGTGTCCAGGAGGCTTCTGCTGATATCCCTGGAATGGACGAGAAGAATAGTTTGGCACCTGCAATTAAAAAGATGTGGATAAACCATGCACCTAGTGGGATCAAAAGGGAATCAAGGGAGTGATATGCCTCTGTAATTGACCCAAGTGACATTTGGATTGACTTCTGATGTTGTGTGAGCCGATGATCTGCGATGTGGTTGGTGGGACATGAAAGAGTGATGGGACTGCGATTTCGGATCTGAAAAAAAAAATGTCATCAGCAAGTTGATTGTTTGGAATTGTCATTTGTGTGTAGGACGAGGATGATTATCCAAGTGAACAGGAATTTCAGTCATCAGATAATGAAAGTGGGAGTGAAACAGAGGATGCGCGTGCACAATTAGCTCATATTCCATTTGATCAACTCTTATCTGCAAAATCAAAATTATCCCAGGCAACCACTACTACTCCTGCTACTGCACAATCAGACGCGCCACGTCTTTCTAAACAAGATTTAAAACGTCTTAATAAGAATAGACCACGTGAATTACCAACTAAACGCCCAACAAGTCGATTCAGAACAGTTGTTGCACTTCCATCCACTGCATCACGCGATCCACGCTTTGATAACATTTCAGGGGAATTCAATCAACAAGGATATGAAAAATCATTTGCATTTCTCAAGGATTATCAAGCATCTGAAATCGCACAACTCCGAAAAGCAATAACAAAGACCAAGAATGTAGAGGAAAGGACAAGGATGCAACGCGTTCTAGTACGTATGGAAAGTAAAGTGGCTGCTGAACGGAAAGAAGGGTTAAAGAGGGATGTGTTGAGACGGTACAAAAAGGAAGAAGCAGAACGTGTCAAGAATGGTAAAATGCCCTACTTTTTGAAACGGGGAGACAAGAAGCAATTAGTACAGGATGAAAAGATGAAGGGATTGAATAAGGAGGGGAGAGAAAGGGTTGAAGAGAGGAAAAGAAAGAGGGTTGCTGGTAAGGAATTGGATAGGTTGCCTAGTAAGAGGATTGGAAGAGATGAACGTTAACTGATGGTGTACTAAATATAACCTTACTAAAAATAACCTAGTGTTTTGAGTCGTTGTTTAACATATGTGATTTGACGATCCATGTTATCAAGTTGATCTTGAAGATGTTCCTTGTGCTTCCGCATGGATGGACCACCACCTGTAAGTGGTGTACGTGCGTATTCTTGTTCCAACTGCTCTTTAAGTGTCGTGAGTTTGACTAATTCATCACTTAGTAGGACATGATCTTCATGGAGTGAATGGCGGTAGGATGAGATGGGAGAGTTGAGGTGGGTGGAAGTGGAAGGACGTAGACGCTTTGAGGAACTACCAATGGAGAGACGACGTGGAATCCTGTCATCATGGTTGGTGGATGGACGAATGTGGTCAAAAGATGGCATGCGAGAGGGTGAGGTGGATAAGCGACGACCATGTGAACGATCTGGTGACTGTAATGGACTGATGGAACTGTGAGGAAAGAAAGACGAGTTGTAGGCTTGATACCGTGAGGAACGGGATGGACCATCGCTGCTTGGTGGTTTAAGGACAAGGACATCGGCTTGAGAGGATGAGGGGCGACCATAAAGGGTTTCATGACGTTCCTTGTACCTTGCCATTTCTTGATTTTCTGCAAGGAGGATGGTGTACTGATCACGGTAATAAGCCAATTCATGAGCAAGTTGTTCATCTTGTGTTGCTTCATCCTGATAAGCTGATAGTTGAGAGCGTAAAAGTTCATTATCCATACGAAGACTCTTCAAATCTTGAGAGACTACAGTGGGACTATCGGCACTTGACTGAACGTGATCCACCAATCTCCTGTTCTCTTGACTCATAGTGACCATCTTGTCTTGTAAATCATCCAACTGTTGATGAAGTTGCTCAATTTCACGCTGAGCTGCTTGTTCCCTTATCCTTTCATTAGCCTTGAGAGCACGAAGTTCACCCTTGACTTGTTCTAATTGGTGCAATAACTGCTCATTTTCATCTTGATAAAGTGCAATCTTGTCACGGTACTCTTCTATGCGTACATCCACATTTCGATACCTTGCTTCCATTTCTTCAAGATCACCACGGACATTTTGAAGTTCTTGAAGGGTTTCTTGATGCATTTGTTCCAATTCATCTGCTTTGAGTTCCAGTTGATGAGCTTCACGTTCAAGGCGTTCACGAGTACCACGTTCTTTACCAATAAAGGATTCTAAATTATCTGCATGGGCTTTAAGGTCGCCTAGTTCTTGTTCAAGAGTAGTAATGATGGATTGCTTCTTGTCAAGTTCTTCCTTGAAAGCAGTTGCAGCTGTGGTGGTTGGAGTAGGAGTACTCTTGGATGCAATCATGCGCTTTGTAGTCGGAGTGGTAGGAAGGGGTGGTTTAACGCGTGTTCGGAGTCCACCTGAACTGGTCAATGTAGTGGATTTGGATACTGAAGTCATGGGTGCAGTGGCTGTGTTTCTGGATGTGCGAGTGGCACTGGACTTGCGTATCAATCCGACTCCAGGCAACTCTTCCACATTGAGCTTGTTGCGATGAGGCGATACACCCTTGTTCCTGTGTGGAGATACACCTTGGCTTCTATTTGGCGATACTCCCATGTTCCTATGAGGCGACACATGATCCTTTGACTTGCTCTTGACCATCACAGGAGCCACAAGTTCAGGTGGTACCCTTGATCCCTCTGACCCTCGTCTCTTCATTACAGGTGGCATGGGAGGTTGTTCACCCAACAATAAACTATTCGTTTTGATGACTGTCTCTGCAGTCGATGATCGCTTATGCCCAGTATCCACTGCCTTTTTTCTTGCAAGTATACTTGATACAGGCACTTGATGTCCCATTGAAATCTCCAATTCATCAGCAGCTCGTAATGCCTCTGACAGAGCGGTATAAGCATCACTCTGCCTGGATTTACGCCCATTGGATTCCATCTCTTGCTGTAATTTACTCGCTAAATACTTGTCCTGTGCTTCAAATTCCTCTTCATGCTGCAATACCAATTGATCAATTTCCTTGAGCATACCATTGACACTATCATTCATAACAGATGGTGTAGAAGTGGGTTCAATCACAATTTCAGGTCCATTGTTTAACGGAGAAGGAAATACATCACCATCCGATGCCTTGGATAATCTTGCAGTTGAAGGCCGTGATAGATTAAGTGGCCGTCGTTGCTTCATTCCCAATAATGACCGAATTCCCCTCTCTTGCCCATCACTTGCAGTCTCCTCACCATCACTAGCAAGTAATGCTCGTTGACGCTGTAGTGGAGATGCAACCAGTCGCTGAGTATGACGCAAGTGTGATGCTCTAATCAATTAAGACGAGTGCGCTCGGGGATATTTACCGTTTGAATGGGCCATCTTCACTTTCACTACAACTTGCTTCTGATGCAATTCCCATTGCTGCTGATCGTCGCACCAATCTCCTCAAATCGATCAAATCATCATTTGATCCATCATCAGTCTCTTTTTCCAAATGTTTTGTGATTCCCGTATTGTTCCGTTTACCAAATCTAGCCATTCTACGGCCTGGTCGATCAGGTGGATGATGACTTTCATCAGTGGACATTGAACAAAAAAAAATCCTTTTCCAATTTAGATGACGCAGTTGATTGCCTTGATCATCATCACCTTGCTAGCACTCTGCCAAACCACTTGTGGTTTCTACTTTTTCCTAACTGGAGATTCCAAGAAATGTTTCAACAATCAATTAGCAAAAGAAACGGTCGTTGTTGGTAAATTCCTTGCTGAAGAGTACATGGACGCCCATCAAACGTGGCTAGAAAACCCTGATGTGGGCGTGCAAATCACAGTACATAGTCTATTGCATGATCATCGCGTTATTAACCAACGTGGACCAAGTCGTGGTCAGTTTACTTTTACTGCAACGGACGCAGGTGACTATGAACTCTGCTTTCAGGCCAACGCGACTTCATGGTTCTCGTCTCGTCAATTGAAGCTCACTTTGGACATGATTATAGGGCAAGAAGGTATGCAATTGTCTGAGAATAAGGATAGGAAGGTTACTGCCATGTATTGGAAGATGCATGATATTAGTAACAAGGTGCATGATATTAGACGAGATCAAGAGTTTCAGAGGGAGATGGAGATGGAGTTTAGGGATATGAGTGAGAGGATGAACGTGAGGGCTGTGTGGTGGACCCTTGCACAAATGGTGTTGATTGGAGCAACTTGTGCGTGGCAATTGACGCATTTGAAGGGATTCTTTGTATCAAAGAAACTGGTTTAAGTGAGCTTTTGCTCATTATGAAACTCTAAAATCTCACTAAACATCATCACTTTCCACTGGTCAATTGAGATGTCTCCTTCACTAAAACTCCAATCAAAGAGCATGTCTGCTTCAGGTTCATCGGATTCTTCATGATAGGCAGCGAGGTAAGGGTGATTAAGGGCTTCTTTGGCTGTAATACGCTGCTTTGGATCAAATACGAGCATCTTTTCAAGGAGATCAATGGCCATTGGATCGAATTTGGAGAAACGTTGAGCAAGTGGAATTGGATGCTTTTTAGGAAGACTCTTGACGAATCGCAACGTGTTTTCACTGCAAATGGTGTCAATCACAGCTTCAGGTGGGGTTCCCAGTAACTCTGTAATAATGCTGAATTGATGAACATGATCCTGGCCTGGAAAGAGTGGTTTGCCTTCAAGCATTTCTGTAAAGATGCATGCAGCACTCCATAAATCCACTGCTGAATCGTACTTTTGCCACGTCAACATGACTTCAGGTGCACGATAATACCTTGTACTAATGTACCCTGTCATTTGAGCATCTCGTACCCTTGCTAAACCGAAATCGCAGATTTTAAGATCACAGTTTTCATTGACGAGAATGTTGCTGGGTTTAAGGTCCCGATGAATGACACCGGCGGAATGAATGTACTTGAGGCCACGTAGGATTTGGTAAAGAAAGTATTGAACAAATTGAGTTTCAAGGGGACGAGAGGATATCAAACGGTGTAAATCTGTGCCTAGGAGTTCAGTAACAAAGTAAATGTCTTCTGAAGGTGAAATAAAGACGTCATTGAGCGCTATAATCTAAAGAGGGGGATAATATGAACAAGTGGTCAAGGAGTACGTTATCGTGCTTGAGTTGTTTAAGGAGTTTGAGTTCACGATAAGTACGTTTGGCAAGTATGGTGGATCCGAATGGTTTGAGGATCTTTTTAATGGCTACGCGTTGGGTACCGAGTTGGTCATCAGAGGAACTATTTGGTCAATTGAGAGGGAGTGATGAGGTGGACGATTTACCAAACAAGACCAAATGCACCCATGCCAATTGGTTGGAGATTGGAGTACCTAGAAAGAGGTGGATGAAGGTGGATGAAGGTGGCATTACCGTTGGGTGACTTCAAATAATGTGCCAAAGATTGATAACTTTTGAAATGTTGAAGAGTTGGGTGTTGTTGCCATATTGCAGAGTAGAAAAGAAATTCTGTGCATTGGACTCTGAGCGCACGAGGAGGGGAGGGGAGTAGGTGGCTTCAAGGAATAGTGGAGGAGGTGGATACCTGGCTGACCCTAGCACCCAACACTCAATACGCCGCTCAACTCACTCACACATACATATACAGCCCACACACATGCAATCTTGCATCGCCAAGTTGCCAAGTACTACCAAGCAAGTCTGGAACCTTACCTTGGACCACTCATGTGACGTGCCCATCATCTCGTATTGCCAAGAACGGGCGAAACCCACTTTTTCACTTTTTCCCTTTTTCTTTTCTCCAAAATGGGCAATCAATCCTCAAAATCACCTTCCTCACCACCACAAAACGGTCGTTTCCTAGTTCGTATCAAGGCTAAATTCTTTTCTCAACCTCGCAATCACTCACCTTCCTCCACACACCTCTCAATCAACACACAAGAACTCTCCTCTTCAACTTACAAGGAATACTCTCGCAGCAAGTCCAATGGACTACCAATCAACGTTCTTCAATACGATGAACCAGACAGACTCCACTACATTTTACTCTATCTGATCAAACAACATTATTGTGCTCCGCTCGATATGACCAAGGTCAACAGTATCCTTGACCTGCATGCAGGTAATGGTTTGTGGTGCATGGACATGGCAGCAGATAACCCTCATACAACAGTCATTGGCACTGACCTTGACTTTATACGGCCCAAAGTATCCAACATTCCTGGGAATTGTCAGTTCAAAAACTCCTCATTTCTTGTCAATATGGATGAAACCAATATGTTTGATTATGTTCATAGTCGATTTCTTGCTCATGATACAAAGCGACATCAATGGTCACTCTTACTGCGACAATTGCACAAAATGTTACCACCTGAAGGATATGTTGAACTGGTGGAGTCTAATTGGATCAATGATCCTGTCGGAGTTGTCGGTTCAAAGATTAATGGATGGGTACAAGAATACAAGCAGCTGACTGGATTGGACGAGTGCATTGTACAGAATTTAGAAGGGTATTTAAGGGAA
This sequence comes from Acaulopage tetraceros, assembly GCA_004114255.1. Lineage (NCBI taxonomy): Eukaryota > Fungi > Zoopagomycota > Zoopagomycetes > Zoopagales > Zoopagaceae > Acaulopage > Acaulopage tetraceros. The sequence continues at coordinate 22,804 of QZWU01000015.1, forward strand.
TGTGGGTTTCATGACATTGTGGTGATGAATCACAGGGTGGCTATGGGATCACCTGGTGGTCGGTTGGGTGAAGTTGTATTTGAAGAGTACAAGGGATGGATCAAGGATGTAGTTGCACCAAAGATACTGGCACAGGATCAAGTACAATTGGATCAAGTGTTGGAGAAATGGGCAGAGGAAGTGGAAGAGAAGAAGAGTTATTGGGAAGTGAATGTGTTTGTTGCAAAGAGAGGACAAGTGCTGCAACGGCCTCCTACTGCAGAGGAAGTGCAGGATTGTCGGGTGAGCTGATGGGGGACTTGGGAGTTTGTTGGGTGGGGTTGGGGGACTTGTGTGGGGAAATTACATAAATTTCTTGACTTTTTTCTCACATTTACAGGATGCTTCATCAGCTCATACTTTATCCTCTGGCTGCTTCATTCAACGTGCCGATTTACCAGGCCAACCTGCTGTTCAGTCTGTTGCTCCTGTATCCATTCGCACTGCTTTACAGAAAATTACCTCCTCAGCCAACAATCAAACACGCTTTTGACATTACAGTTTCCATCTTTCTTTTCGCATATGTCAATGAACAGTGGTTTGGTCTCGTCCATATCCTCATCGAATCCCTCGTCGTCTATGTCATGATTCACGCCTTCAAAGGACCTACCATGCCAAAAACAGTCTTTATCTTTGTACTCGCTTACATGTCCTATGGTCACCTCGATATTATGTTCCAGCACTGGGGGATTTCAGAGTACGACTACACTGGTCCACAAATGCTACTTACAATCAAATTAAGCTCATTGGCTTATTCAGTGTACGATGGAACGCGACCACAAGAAGAATTACAAGTTGAGTATCATCGTCATCACGCTGTTCATGCCATGCCAGGTTTATTAGAGTACTTTGGATTTGTGTTTCAGTTCTCTGGGTTCCTTACGGGTCCATCCTGCGAGTTTAGAGACTATCGGGATTTTACCAATACGGGAACATTTACAACAGACAATGAAGGCAAGTCATTGGAGACTGTTGAGGACAAGGCATACAAGCCAAAGGGACGCAAAACTGCAGCTACCATTCAACTTGTATTGTCTTTGATGTACTTGGGACTCTACACTCAACTAAGTACTGTTTATTCTGAACATTATCTCCTAACAGATGAATTCAGAGGTCAGCCTTGGATGTACAAGGGATTTTACTTGATGATCTCTTTTTTTATTGTACGATGCAAGTACTATGCCATTTGGGGCATGCCTGATGGTGCATGTGCTTTGGTTGGCCTTGGGTTCAATGGGCGGGATCACAAGGGAAGGGAAAAGTGGAATCGAGTGTCCAATGTGCTTCCCTTTAACGTGGAATCAGCAACATCAGTCAAGGAATTGTTGGATGCTTGGAATGTGTGTACGAATAGGTGGTTAAGGTACTATGTGTATTTGAGACTAGTTGTGCCTGGAAAGAGACCAGGATTGTTTCAGACAGTGGCGACATTTGTGGTTAGTGCATTTTGGCATGGATTCTACCCTGGCTATTACCTTGCATTTACCACTGCATCTTTTATGCTCAATGTGGGAAGGACACTTCGACGACTACTTCGGCCTCGTGTACTTGCATTGCAGCAGCAATCTACCCTCATCAAACCATTTTATGATGGACTTGGTTGGATATTGACAATACTTGCAGTGAATTATGCAATTGTTCCCTTTCAGTTGTTATTGGTACAGTCCTCACTCCTCGCATGGAACAATCTCTATTGGGTTGGTCATGGTGTGATTGTTTTATTCGTGATTGCAGACAAGGTGATGCCTACAAAGAGGCCAATCAAGCAGGAAGAACCTAAAAAGCAAGATTAAAAATGTGTGCTCAGGTCAAGTGAAGGGTGCATTCATAGAGAGGCTATTCCAAAAAAGGAGGATCAACCTAGTCGACATCCATTCTTGTTCATCATGGCACACGTACCTTAGGGAGGAACAGGAGCCCCATAGTCATAAGGAGTTGGCCTTGGGTCAGTTGTGTATTTGTGGCCAGGATGCCTCGATTTCCATGCATCCACACCAGCTTGCCATTCCCTTCTACGCTCCTCTTCCATCCATGGAGGCATGGGTGCACCAACAAGTGGAAGTGGTGGTGGTGGAAGGTCATTTCCAAACAAGGTGGTATTGCGATCTGTCCATTCCTTGATTGCCTTGTTGTACTTGGGTTCCCAATCAGGATCAAAGGCAGGGAGCGAGAACACTAGGGCAGCGAGGGTGGAAAGCACCAGGAATCGTGAAAAAAGTTTCATCAAAAATGGCAGAAAATCAAGAGCAAGCAGTCGATGAGGTGGAACGACCAGGAGGATTCCAACAGTTGGTCAATAGCCTCTTCAATTTCCTCATGCTCTATTGGGCCTATAATTTCGTATTTGCAGGAGGTACAATCAGATTGTGATGGGGAGTAATAGATCAATAGGAAACGCACCAAAACAAGTTGACGTGCCAGCTGTCCCAACGGATACTTCTCAGCCATTTACCGCGTATTACACTGCACCACTATGGAAATATGGTACAAAGATGGGTGTACGCGTTTACGTGTCTGAACAAGAACAATTCACAGCATTTGAAGACTCCAATGCCTTGTTGTGGTCCAAACAAGATATGGACTATGGTGATTGGGACGTGGATATCACCTTCAATGCAACCGTCAACATTCCCAAAACTGTTCAGAACAATGGAACACTCTATGCACACATTTATACAGTGATGGAAGACGTCCCTTTGAATTCAGATACACCATTGGATCACATTGTTTACAAAAGAGAACAATTGACGCGTTATTTACCCATCAAAGTACAACATAAAAAGAAGAAGCTTTTGGAACAGTCTGAAGAAGAAGGAGTGGAAACAGTGGAGCCCATTGCATTGGATCATGGCAAGGTCATTTCACATTGGTGGGCCAACCTCACCATCAACCTCATCACTCAAGACACTATTGTCAAAAAGAGTGATATTCCACCCACTTTGGTCCCTTACTACCAAACAGATCCACTTGGAAGACGAGACGAAGCACAACAAATGGACTTTTTTCTCCCACCACTCTACATTAATGACTTTTGGCTCCTCAACGAACATCTGACACCAATCAACAGCACTACCCCTCAACTCCCCCTCACCATCAAGTTTTACCCAATCTCAACATGGAAATTTCAATGGTACACTCAAGCTGACCAAGCCTTTAAACTCCAACAGACTTCCATGGGTACCTCTGAATCACAAGTCGATGTTCTCAAAAAGATGTTGTTGGAAACGAATCCGTTGCTCCTTGGTTTCACCATCTTCGTCACAACACTCCACTCCATCTTTGACTTTTTAGCATTCAAAAACGATATTCAGTTTTGGAAAGACCGTAAAGATGATGTCACTGGCATCAGTATCCACAGCATCTTTCTCAACATTACACTCCAATCCATCATTTTCCTCTACCTCCTAGACAACCAAGAAGAAACGAGTTGGATGATCCTAATTAGTGCAGGTATCGGCATCCTTATTGAAATGTGGAAAGTATCACAAGCAATGAATGTCCTCATTGAACCTGTCAATTCAATCATTCCCTATCGAATCCGATTTATTGAAAAACATTCGTACAAGGCATCACAAACAAGTGAATACGATCGCCTTGCATTCAAGTATCTGTCATGGGTCGCTTATCCACTCCTTGCAGGCTACTCCATTTACTCTCTCCTTTACAATGAACACAAATCGTGGTATTCGTTTACATTGTCGACACTTGTTGGATTCGTTTATGCATTTGGGTTTATTGGAATGACACCACAGTTGTTTATTAATTACAAGTTGAAGAGTGTTGCTCATATGCCGTGGAGGACGTTCATGTACAAGGCATTGAATACGTTCATTGATGATTTGTTTGCGTTTTTTATTATTCCTATGCCGTTGATGCATCGGTTAGCATGTCTAAGGGATGATTTGGTGTTTGTGGTGTATTTGTATCAGAGGTGGATTTATAGGATGGATTCAACGAGAGCGAACGAGTACGGACAAGTTGCAACTGGGGAAGGAGAAAAGGCAAAGGGAGCAGAAGAAGATAGAAAAGAGAGATGAGCATCTTTAGTAATACATCACTCTCACTCATCCACCTCACTAGGCGAGGAGGTCCTGAACATACTGCATAAAGGCGAGGACACGCTCCTCTTGCAACTTTGGTCCAACCAATTGCACACCAACAGGAACACCCTTCAACTTTTTGGGATCATAAATCTTTCTCATTTCCTTTTCCCAACGTTCAACAGGACCTCCGCCAGGACACCACGACACTTGCTCATCATACACATCCGTCTCTTCAACATGCCCAACTGGAATCACACCAGCAGGATAATCCACAATATTATAGAGGACAGTGGATGAACCTGCAGCCAATGCATGTTCAGATCCATTGATTTCACAAGCTGGGATACCAAAGCCAGGAGATACGAGGAAATCAACGCCTGCATCATTCCAGGCTTGTAGGAATTCACCTCTGTAAAGGTCACGTTGATGAACGAGTGACCAATAGTCTGCAACACGTTTCTCACCAATACCCTCTAGCATCATGGCTTCTAAATTAGCTCCAAGGAATCTGCGTAAAAGCATGGCCATGAGGCTACGTATGATTTGAGGAATTTGTGCAAATCTGGCCATGGCTTGGACTGGTGGTTCGTAGGGATCGTTACCTAGGCCTTGACGCAATTCAACTAGACCGTCAGCAGAGAGTGAATCCATCAAGATTTTCATTGAAGTGATGACAGATGGTGGTTTGAATTCAAATACTTGGTGACCAGCTTCCTTGAGGCTATTGACTACTTGCATGACAACACGTTGACAAGCGGGCGTGGGAGTCATGAAACCATCCGATACAATGTAACCAATACGGAGTTTGGATTCAAGTGTAACTTGTCTCCATGGGATAGGGACGACAGCAGGATCAATCTTCCAAGGTTCTTGACTAATTACAGATTTGGTAAAATAAGTTAAATCTTGTACATTTCTGGCCATTGGTCCGACAGCAATATCAACACAATTTTGTCCATAAAACGCATTCGTGTTGCCAAAGTAAGGAAGTCGAGCAGTGGATGGTTTGAGTGATGCAATGCCACAAAAATGAGCTGGAATACGCAAGGATCCACCAATATCGTTACCTACACCAAGAATACTACCACCTGCTGCAATGAGAGCTGCTTCACCGCCTGAAGAACCACCTGGAACAAGAGCATGGTTATGAGGGTTCTTGGTGACACCCCAGACTGGATTAGCACATTCAAAGTTGAGCATGGTTTGAGGAACGTTGGTCTTGCAGTAAAAGATGGCACCGAGTTCTTTGAGGATATGGACTAATGTGGAGTCGCGTTCTCTTGGTTTGTGGATGAGTGTCGAGTACCCAATGGTAGAATCTACGCCTTGAATACTCATATTGTCCTTGATGGACATGGGGACACCATGTAGCGCAGGCAATTGGTCCAATGTACCTGCTTCCCTATGAAGAGCTACTTGACGGTCCTTTTCTTTGGCCAACTCAATGGCCTCAACAATGAGGATCTCAGTGAGACAATTGATGGCCTCATGGGCCTTGAGGGCACGTGTAGCGTACAATACAGTGGCAGCAAGTGATGTGGTGGTACCATTTTTGATGGCAGCGGCTAATTCTTCCACACTTGGCCAATCACGTTCTTGCAGTACTTCTAGGGAGAGAGCTGCTGTAGCCTTTTCAATCTTGTTGGCCTGCTCTTGACGTTTTTCGTTAATGATGGAAGCTGTTGACGTGCCAAAAATCATGATGAGATGAAAAAGTTCTTCCAAATATGGATACGGACAATCTCGAAGAACACGTGTATGAACCACTTGTAGTGGATCAAGATCTTTTGGATGAAGAGTTGAATGAACATCAATGGGGCCATGATGAAGAATCATCCCGATGGAACCGTCTTTTACACCATGGATTCTACGATTCCTTCCCCGATGACATTGACGAGTCTGATCTAGCCAAATAAAAAAGTCAATCGTGAACTCTATATGCGCACGTGGATCTCTCCTTTTTCACCTAAATCCAGGCCACAGATCTCACCCCAAATCTCAAACATTTCAATCATCACTTCAATTTCAGACGACGGTCTCCCTGACCTCGATTCACTCCTCTTAGGAGACGACGAAGAATGGTAAGAACAGTACGATCCACCACCTCATGCATGCCTAGGTTATATTCTCCAACCAAATTAAAACACTCGACATCTGCAATGGAATGGCTCAATGAACCAGACGTTCACTCACACAACACTTCATTCGACTACGATATGGACGACGCCTCATCAACTATGGAAGACACCTCCAATATCCTCGTTTTGAATGATTTACACGCGGAAACGGACGATGAAGCTGTATTTTCACCAAGTATCAATGGATATTATTTACCAAGGGGAACAACACCAGATTTAAGTGATATTGGACGTATGGATGATAGTGATGATGAGATTGGTCAAAGCAAGTTGGAATTCCAAGCCATTGAATTGAGCAATGAAGACGACTGGAGCCATGATGAAGATAGCAGTGTGAGTGCAAGTCCAAGGTTATTGCCAATGAGTGCACCAGTGACGCCATTGCTGAGGAAATCGTTGCATAATCGTGCACAAAATGGGCCTGCTACTGTACACAAATTCCCTGTAGCTTCTGGTGGAGCGAAGCGATCGGCAAGTCCGAAATTGAGAAGACAGTTGTTCAAGGAGGAAATGGATCTGCAAATGCTGGGATCACCACTGAGGAGTGTACTGAAATCAGAAGAACAAGAGGAAGAAGATAGTGAGGATGATGTGTTTACTAGTCCATTGAGTAGAGATGTGGGTGGAAAGGGACTGGTAGAAGCATTTGAAAGGGAATCAAGGGAACGAAGGGACAGTGCTTTGGATCCTGTGGTGCAATTTGATGCTCCTCCACCCTTGCCACTCAAGTCAAATAAGAGATTGACGATCAAGGCTGCTGGATCAAAGAAAAAGAGTGAAGAGCAAGTAGCAGAAGATTTGTCAGGTGTGAGTGATGTAGCCTCTTCTCGACCAACTAGTCCAAAGTCGGCCTTACCTACTCTTGGAGCCAACAAAATTACCAAAACGAGGCGGAAAACAATGGAAGCATGGAATCCACCTTCAAGTGCAGAAGACAACAATGATGTAGTGATGCCACTTCGACAGCGTTCTACGACAGTCAGTGCATCATCAAGATCTTTACATCGTGCAAGCCATTCCTTGTCAGGAATTCGCTCACCCCTTCCTACATTTGAAACAGGGGAAATTGATTCTTCCAAGAGTAGGCATACGAGGCATGTATCAGACACGGGGATTCAGTCAAAAGTGATGGATGGTGTTCCACCTGCATTGGTGCAATCAAACTCCATGCCTTCAGTAGTGCAACAGTCCACACCAACAGTAAAGCGAGCGTCCTCGACAGCTCGACAAGATACACCAGCAGTGAAACAGAAACCTTCAACAGTGCCACAACAACAAACAACACCCACAATGATGCGAAAACCTTCTTTGGTAAAAAGTGGGTTACGCTTGCCTACTACTTCCATCAAAGAAGAAGTACCCAGTGGTAGAAGTAGTCCATTGTTGAGACATTCAAGGCAAATGTCTGATTTACCTTTGGCATCAGTGAGACGTGAGCCATCCATCACACGATTTCGTACCAGTGAGCCCAACAGTCCACTCTTGCGACAAACAGACAAACCTACGGTGAAACGTGAACCCTCTCTCACTCGATTATCCAGACAAGATCAAATGCGAGAGTCTTCTCTCACCAGACTATCGAAACCAGACCAAAAAGCACCTCTCAAACGAGAGCCATCCATTACTCGACTATCCAGACTGGATCAAAAACCTTCTGTTAGACGTGCACCTTCCCTCACTCGCTTGACCCCAAATGAACCAGCCAGTCCCTTGCTACGTCACTCTCGCCAACCTTCTGACCTTGGCAACCGTACCATCAACAATATTCGCGAGTCCTCCTTGACAAGAATGTCTAGTGGTGAATCTCTTGGTGGTCGCCTAAATTCACGATTCAACCTTGGTGAATCCATGTCCAGATCAAGTAGTTTTACCTCTCAAGCAAGTTCAGGTGGTTCTGCGCGTGAAAGGTCTACTTCCAGAACACGAGAATCTGCTCGACCTGCATTGGACAAATCTTCTTCTCCTTTTGTATCCAATTCAACACGTTCGTCATCCCGAACTCGCTCATCCTTACTTCCATCACCAACCTCCTTGCCTTCACCTTCCTTTTCGGGTATGTCAAGTCGTTCTGATGCCCTTGGACGCGTGGATGAAGACAAGGAATTGGATATGCCCACCACTGCAAGACAGCGCTCTACTTCTCGCAGTAGATTTGATCTTCCTGCACCAACACGCACGGTAAATCGCTCACTTTCCCTTGGACCCCGTCAACCTCCAACCAATGCTATGCCACCTTCAGCATTACGCAATTCACGATCAACCTCTCGTGGTAGAATGAATGTTTCTTTTGCGGATCAAGAACAACAGCCACGTACTCGACCTGTTTCTTACATTGCTAGTCCCACATCTGGTCGCACTAGCCTTCAATCTCCAGCCTCTCGCTTTGGCCCTTCATCCATCAACAGTGCTTTGCAAGAACGTGGTCGTAGTCGTGTTTCCGGTGCTTTGGATGCTCCTGTCCTCACTCCAAAACGCCTTACTCCATCCACCACTTCCATTCCATCACCACTCCCTCGCCTTGGTGGCTCACTTAAACGCCCAACAACTTCCATCACCCCTAGACCATCTCGCTTTTCCTCAAAATAAGTTTACTCACTCACTCTTGTATAAAACCTCCTCACTTTTTTTATACTTAGATCAACTTTTTAGCCCTAAAGAATCCCTTCAAACTATTCAACTGCCAAACACACGTTCCACCAATCACCAAAATCTGCAAAAGTGTCCACCACACAGCATGACTATTCACCTTTTCACTCTGATCCCTAAACCCCTTCTCAATCTCCCTTTGATGCTCCTGCTCCCTCTTAATCTCCTCCACCTTGCTATTCAAATCATTCACTTTCCAAAACATATCATTGACCACATGATCCTTATTTTCAACAGGATCAGCGTTCATGCTACTCGTCATGTCAACAGTCACTCTGAACCTTGGATTAGAGAACCATCCAGTCGTATTGGACTGCATACAAATGTCGTAATCACCAGCTTCGGTTGCTGTCCACGTGATTTTACCAGTTGATCCACCGCGTTGATTGATGATATTGTGTGGTTTGTGACCGGCTGTTTCATCACCCTTGTAAAATACGACTGTTTGAATACCAATGTTGTGATTATCGACCCATTTATGTTGATGATCATCAAATTCTTCTGCCTTGTATTCGACTAGGGGGATGAGGGAGGTGGAGATGGGAGGGGAACGTACGGACGTTGAGGGTATCACGGATAGCATCTTCATAGAAACATTTTTTGTTTGTGCCTTCAAGGTAGAAATGGAAACCTGCAGAGATGGACTGGGCCAAAGCGAGGAGGGTGAGGGCTGATGACAATTTCATCGCGCAATGTGAAAATTTTTGGTGAAAAAATCGTGACTACTCTTGTTTATATAAAGTGCCACCATCAGCCCCTCTTGATTCCCTCTCTCTCTCTCTTTAAGCTCTGGGTTTGCGATCGGACACACTGTCGCGTCTAGGAACCCGCCTTTCAGCAAACGAGTGAATACCAACCTTTTCCCACTTTTCCATCTCCTTCTTGTGCTTCTTTTTCTCCAAATGTTCTTCACCATGCTTGTGTAAAATCTTGGTAGCACCAATTGCAACACCATGACTAGCCAACTCAAGTCCAACTTCAGCACCATGAGTAATAAGTGGAGTAGCAGCCAAACTCAATCCACCAGTAGCTAATCCTGCAGCACCACCAAGAGTAGTAGCTAATGTCAATTCTACACCAAGTCCAATTGTCTTTTTAGCTGCATCTTCAAGACTGGTTGGGATAAGATTACCCTTGAGAATAGCTGTGAACAATGCGGACGCAAATGTACCTACAAATCCACCTACAGCGCCACCAATAGCACCACCAAGTAATGGATTCATGGCAGCATAATCCAAGCCTGCAGTGACTACCAATCCGACCAAAATACCAAGTCCGATACCTGCAATCGAACCCATGTGATCAATAATGAACTTGCCAACACGTTTACCAATGACTAGGATACCACCAACAACCACATTAGCAACATGGATCAACCGATGTCCAAGGATGGGTTCAAGTGCAAGACAAGTTTTAAGGTAGGATTTTTCAAGTTTCCTTGCAACGACCTTGTAGGGGCCCTTGAACAACGTATTCACAATCACATTATGGATCTTTTTTTCAGTACGAGAGGCTTTAGCCAAACCCTTGTCGACCACATGTTGGGCATGCTTGGCTTTGCGTTTAACGACGAGACCTGCTCGCTTGAACGCTGATCTGTAGCGATGGCCATGGGTACGTTCATAAGCCTTGTCATGCTTGGCTTCCAATCTATCCCAATGACGTTGTTGTTTCTCATCAAGACGTTTGTCGTGTTTGGACGTGTGTTTTTTGACTGGTTTGTAGTTGTTAATTTGGGGAGTGTCGTTGAATTGTACGTGGTTGGGTGGACTTTGCTTAGGTTGTTTGTTGTAATTGCGGAGCGCAGAACGTGGGTGAGGTGGAGTGATGGTGTCGGAGTTGGAGTTTTGAGATGAGATGGGGAATGAGGGTGATGAGCTGCTGGATGATGGCTCAGCCACTTGAAGGGAGGTTACATAGGCACTCAAGGCCACAATGGTGAGGAGTCTGACAAGCATAGTGTTTCTAACAGTGAGTGGGAGTTGGAAAAAGGAACAGTTTGAAAAGAAACTTCCAAACTTCCAGTATTTACGCTCACCTACTACCACCAAATTCAAAGTCAAGTCCCATGCTGGATCCCATTAATGGAGCCTGAGACAGTGGACTGACTGTGGACCCACGCGTAAAAGGCCGGATACTGGATTCCTGAAAGGATGGCCATAGTTGCTGTTCTTGAATGAAATTATACTGTGGATCAATAAGAGGCCGTAACCGATCAGCCCGCGGTTTACGTGCAGAACCATGCAACACAATATCATTCCATGCATTCCTTTCTACAGTCGGAGTACCAACAGTCGGAAGATACATTGCAGGTGTTGGAGAATGTTCTGATTCAGTTGACCGCTCCTCTTTACTTGCATTACATATTTGAGGTGTAGGCCGCTTAGGCAATGGTATAGACAACAAGTAAAACACCAACACATGATACACAATCCATCCAATAAACTCACACACTAAAATCAACAAATACCGTAAATCTTCCTTGATATAATGGGTACTTTCAACAGCAGTCGTAAGTGTAAAGAACAGAATGATGCAAAAGTTACATAATCCAACCAACGTGATCCTCCGTAATGATTTGCGTGCAAGAGAAGAAAGGCGTAACCTTCTAGTCGCCCTTAAAAACAAGAACGAGGTCACACAAAACACCAGGCAGTACACAATGAGAGTAATGAGTAACACATATCCATACACAATTCGTCTGAATAACCGTAATGCATCACTATAGAGGAACCAAGGTCGTAGTGCCGACACAGATGTTCCCACAAATGCAAGTACAATCTCAACCAATGACCAATACATCAATACTGTATAAACTGGTTTTGGTCGGACTTGTCGTACAATTCCACACCATCTGTACACCAACAAACAAAACGCAGCCATTAGAGCAAATAGTGAAGAGTAAAACACGACGGTTTTGATTGGTGTGATCTTGTACCTCCACGACACAATCCAAGCAAGTAAACAATAGACGCTTGCAAGTCGAATCACTGTCGTCACATCTGGTTTCCAATATTGTAAACTACATGGTGGAGTAAACCCAACCGGAAACCGTGACACATCCTTCAAGATAAACCTGTAGTACGCACATACCATAAATGGCCATATAAAATGACTTGATCCATATAAAAAGGCGGCGATCAAGGCTGTCAAGATGGTTATTTGAAGTGATTTGAATTTTGTACTATTGAGCATATCGTTGTAAACTCCTGGTTCAGATTGAATGTACGCATAAGCCTTGCCTGTTGATAAGAGTTGGGCCAGGGCAGCTTGAACAAAGGAGGGAGATATGCCAATGCCTTGAGATTGTGTTGGTCGTTCTATTGTTGACCAAGCGACTGTACGTAATGGACTGTTGGTATCAGGAAGACTGTCTTCGATTGTACCGTGGATAGCGAGGATGGATTGGGTGGGTAGGCCTTGACGATCTGCAGCTTCCAAGACATCAACAATCGACATGCAATGTGCATAAATGATTTCTGTGTAGTTGATGAGAATCAAGGATGGACTGGTGGTATTTAAAGTGACCAATGTACATGGGTACTGAACCTTGGCGGTGGTGATGGAAAGTACACCATTGGGAAATGTGGTTGGCCGTTCAACTAAATCCCAAGACGTGTAATTTTGAGATGAAAATTGAAGAGAGGAAGTTTGGCCAGGAGCAAAGAGGACGACAGACCCAAGACATCCCCAAGGATTTAAGCTAAAGGCTAGAAGAAAGTAGTACTTCATGAGGTGAAAAGGAAAAAGTAATGGGAAAGGACGACGGTCCGCCTGTTTTAATGACATTCCACTTCTCCGATTGGTACAAATTCGAGTCCCCTTGTCCACTGGAACCACTCACGCAATCCCACGTCATTCACAAGCTCACTTACCAAAAACCTTATCGTACCCTGGAGATTGTGGAAAGTAATCCATCAAATCATCGTGGTCACTCTTGCTGGTAATCAATGTCGACTGGATACTGACGCTCCGTAAATGTTGAGGTGATACGTCAACAAGTGGATTCGATCGCTTCCTTACACCCTGCAACAAAATCTCATTCCATCTAAACATGGCATCAGCATGTTCTTCTTCATCTTCGCCCGATGTCGGCACTCTTACTTCATCCAATTGAGTTGCAGGACACAATGATAGAGAAGTGGCACGCTGTTGTTCTTCAATATCACGTTCAGGCACAGGAATAGCCAATGAATAAAATACAATCGTATGGTAACCAATCCACACGATGGATTCCACTATCAGTACAATCACATAACTGGTGACTGGTTCAACTAGGTTGCTAAATTGCACCATTGCAGCTGCATTGAACAAGATCACACACAGAAACCCACACAAACCCATCAATGTAATCTTTCTAAAGGACTGGACAGCGATACCTTGTAACCCAATACTCTTGATCTTTTTCAAAAACAGGACACAACTGGTACAAAATGCCAGTGCAAATGTAACCAAAATTGGTGTGTAAATGTATCCACTGTACACATCCCGTAACTGCTTGTACCCTTGATTATCTGGCATGAGCGGTTGAGTGACTGCAAATACAGCTGAAAACAATCCAAGACCCATTTGAACCAATGACCAGTATTTAAGAATCTTGTACACACGCTTGGGATGTACTTGGTAAACAATTCCACACCATCTGTAAACCATGAGACAGAATGCAAGGATGCATACAAAGATGGAAAGGTTATAAACGGTACTGCGAAATGGTGTCAATCTGTATGGCCATGATACCATCCATGACAGCAAGCAGATGAGACTTGAACATCTGATGAGAGTGGAGATTCCAGGTATCCAGTAAGATGAATCCATTGGCGATGTCCAATTGTCAGGACAGGTTCCATCTGCTTTGATACGCATGAAATTGTATAAAATGTAAACTGGCCATAAAAAGTAAAATAGTCCATAGAGAAAGGAGAGGATCATGAGGCCAAGTAGGATGAGCCACAGACTATAAAAGATTGTGGAGGATGTAAGGGAGTTGTAAGGGCCAATGTCGTGCTCTAGGCGTGCATGGATGGGGGCCGTTTGGTCTTTTAGTGCTTGTGCAAAAGCTAGGGACACGGTGAGGCCTTGGACCACCGTAGGACGTTCTGCTGATGACCAGGAGATCTCTGACAAGGGGTCAGGGCCATCGTGTTGTCCATAAAACCCAATAAAGGTTTGGTGATCTAATCCTACCCTGTCAGCTGCTTCCAAGACGTCTACGGGTGACTGACAGTTTTGCTGTTTGTATTCGGTGGTACTGATGAGGTAAAGGGTTGGTTCTAGTTGGTAGATGATGCCAAGGGTGCAATCTGGTTTGAGATTGAGGAATTGAACTGCAACTCTAATTGGTGAAAAAGGAGCGGAACGTTCGAATAAATCATACGAGGCAAAGGAAGAATTAGTAGGGAGGAGGAGGAGGGATGTGCGGACCAGGGGGATAAGAAGGAGGATTAAAAGTAAATATGCTGATGGTGGGGGAATCATGGGAGTGGTGGGGCCCACTTTAAAGGGAAAAAGGCTAGTGTTGACTGCGTTTCTTGAAGATATGTTGCCCAAAGTCATCTTCTAATCCAAAGGACATTTGACTGGCATTGTGTTGGGTGTGGTGAGAGTCTGAACGGGTACGCCTGGTTGCATCATCGATTATCAAGTCACTTTTTACGCGTGGAAGGAGGAGAACGCGAGATTGTGTGCGTCCTTGTAATTCCCATACAGAACCACGGGGCGGTGAGAAACCAAGGCTACGCTCCATAGTGTTTTTGGCTATGCCTTGAAGTACAATCTCTTCCCATTTGTTGCGATCAGCTTCATTTTGCATGGTAGTGAATCCAAATGGTTTGATAGAGTCATGATCATCAAGGTCAGAGGAGGCTTGTGAAGCTGCTGCTTCTGTTGTGGATGGTGGTTCAAGGTACTGATTGACCGACACTGGAATGGACAACAAGTAAAAAATGAGTGTGTGGTAAATGATCCAAATCACCGTTTCCACTCCACTAAACACTGCATAGCGTACCACATCACTTCCAAGTTGTATAGTATTGATCAATTCAGATAGTAATAAGAAAAAAATGGTAAAGAATCCACAAATGCCAATGACCGTAATCTTTTTGAGTGAATGATAGGCAGGCGGTTGCAATCGAAGACTCTTTGCCTTGACCAGGAACAAAAAAGACGAAAAGCAAAACACCAGGCTGTAAAAGACGAGTACATGCTGTGCCACATACACACCCATAATCCTTTGAAAGTTGCGATCTTGAATCGTATAGGAAAAGAAGGGATGAAATGCATAACTGTAGGTGGAGATGGTTGTGAGTACAATGACTACAATGGAAGCGTAACGCAGAAAGGTATAGATCCACGATTTGCGTACCTGTGACACGATGCCTGACCACCTGTAAATCATGAGACAGAATGCAGCGACACATGCAAACAATGACATACAATACATGACGCGTTTGAATGGAGTGATACGGTACCTCCATGACACAATCCACGATAATAGACAGTACAAACTACACACTCGAATAATCGTAGATACTTCAGGCTTCCAATATTGTAGAGTTTGAGGAGATACCCAACCTTGTGGCAATAATGACGGCTTTTTGATGATTTTGGTATAGTACATGCATACTCCGATCGGCTGTATAAAATGGTAAATAC
This sequence comes from Acaulopage tetraceros, assembly GCA_004114255.1. Classification (NCBI taxonomy): domain Eukaryota; kingdom Fungi; phylum Zoopagomycota; class Zoopagomycetes; order Zoopagales; family Zoopagaceae; genus Acaulopage; species Acaulopage tetraceros. Next base: position 38,321 of record QZWU01000015.1, read on the forward strand.
CATACATGAAGGAAATGGAAAGCGCGATAATAAGAATGGCCCACATGGCATAAAATCCTGTGCTGGATGTAAGGACATTGAAAGGACCTGGTTCATGGACGAGATAAACGTAGACTGGAGTGGACGGACTAATGTTGATACGCTGTTGAACGTGGGTAATCAGGGAAGGTGCTACGCCAACGCCTTGGATGGATGTGGGTTGCTCTGAAGATGACCAGGCAAGTTCCAATAGTGGGCCTGCAACATCGTATAAAGAATCGCGTGTTCCATATATCCCAATGAGATTGGAGGATGGTAGCCCACTTGACTCAGCTGATTGGAGAATCTAGTGGGGGTCACAGTATGATTTGGTGGGCTTACGTGGACGGGTGATTGACATTCAACAGATTGGAAATTCTCTCGACTGATGAGAAAAAGTGTTGGACTACTCTTGTTCACAGCTGGAAAGGTGCACTTTGGCAGCAGTTGCAGAGGCATGGCTTGTAGGTAGATGCTTGGTGATGGTGGCAAAGTTGTACGCTCGAACAAGTCAAAGGAAGTGAAAGGAGGTAGTGTGCTGACAGGTGTGGAGTTGAAGGGTGGTGTTGCTGTCCCTGATAACAATAGTACATATGCATGTAATGTGGCTGGAAGCAGGAAGAAGAAGGACAACAAGTGCATGAAATGTTGTGGAAAAAAGGTTTTCAGAGATGTGGTCTGGAGACTGCGGTGTGGGTACACGCAGAACCAATCGCTGCAAGCGGTTAATCTCGCTGCAAAAATTATGTTACATTGAGGGGATTGCTTTCTAGTGGTTTACCTTGTGTGTTCCTACTAGAGCAACTTCATTCCAATTAGACCGCATTTCCTCAGGCTCCTTGGCGATAGTGGCGACCAACTCGTGCACTTCTTCATCATTAGTATCTACAGTTTGAGTATCCATGGGCTGGAAAGTAATGTGAGAAGTGGAACCTTGGTGGAGTTCAGTTCGCTTGGGTACTGGGATGGACAAGAGGTAGAAGATGAGGGTGTGGTAAACTGTCCAACATATGGTCTCGACGGTCAAGAGCGTCGTATAACGAATCACATCATCACCCAAACGAAAGTTGTGAAAGGTACCAGAGATGAGAAAGCAGAGTATCATTGTAAAGTTGACGATCCCAACCAGTGTGATCTTGGAAAATGTACCACGAGCCCTGCCACTCACATTGATAGTCTTGATGGATCTGAGAAACAACAAGGAGACGACACAAAAGGTTATGGCCAGTAAGAGGAGGGAAGGTTGCCACACAAAGGTACTGTAGGCTGTCCTGAAGGCACGGAAGGAAGTGTTGTACAGGTACCACAACTGAGCAATAGTAATCACTGTCGCCACAAACGAGATGGCTGTTACAATTAACGCAAAAACACGGATCACCGTGTAAACCTTGCGAGGTTTGACTTGATTAACAATCCCACACCATCTGTACACCATGAGACAAAAGGCCACAATCATTGCAAAGATGGAAGTGTAAAACATGACGACCTTAAAGTGCGTAGCCTTGTACCTCCAGGAGATGATCCATGAAAGTAGACAGTAAAGGCTTGCAAGTCGAATGATGGTACAGAGTTCTGGTTTCCAATATCTTGCCTCTGCGGGTGAAGCCCAGTCTTCTGGGGTGTCCAACGAGTGCTTCTTGATGTATGTGTAATAGTAGAATATCCAAATGGGCCACACAAAGTGAAACGCGCCATAGCTGAAGGATAGAATGAGCAGAATCAGCGTGACGACCCAAAGTGTCATGAACGCCCCGCTCTGTACCAATGCATTCCATGTACCAGGTTCAAGCACCAACCGTGCATAAGATGTGACATTGCCGCGTTGAAGAGCGGCTGTAACAAATGTAGGATCAATGACAACGCCTTGGACTGTTGTGGGTCGCTCTTTGGATGAGTATTGAGTATCAGCAAGTGGGAAGGACACGTCGTACATCTCCTTACCATAAATCCCAATGTATGTGGTAGGTCGAAGGCCCAGACGATCAGCTGCTTCCAGTACCTATACAGCATTATGAGGGAGAGAAAGAAAACTTGCTTCGACGGCTGAAAGGCAACGAGCAGCCTTGATGGACGACTGGTTCACCAAAATCAACGTTGGATCCTCACCAGTGCTCTGGTAAACCATTCGACATCCATCTTGAAACACGGCATTAGTTACAAGTCGCAAGATGATTGGAAATGAGGCGTTTGCAGATGTCCTTTCAAATAATTCCCAGGCTTGATAGGATGGCTCCTGCACTATACCACTGAAAGGTGGAGATGAGCCTGGTGGTAGCAGTTGTATAGATGCATTACATGAAATAAAGAGTAACGAGATTGTGATGATCCTCATGTTGAGGCTGAAAAAGGGTCAAAGACGGGTGTAAAATGTCGTGACTGCTTTAATTTATTCACGCAGACAAATGGGGACAAAGAGGCAAAAATCTCAAGATAGACTGGATTGGGTGGATTGGGCAGAACTGACTTGTGGTGACAAGTAGGTAAATGAACTTTGAGTTGGATATAAGACATTTTAAATAGTGTCACTTCCTCATTCTACAGACTGTACAATCAACCCTCTTGGTGCTTACAATTACCTGCACACTAGGCTTCATAAAAGTCCTTGGGAGGTTGGTCGATTGCTTGATCTGGAAGATCCTACTAGAACAACTTCATTCCATTTGGCTCGTGATTCATCAAACTCTTTGGAAACGGAAGGCACCAACTCGAGCACTTCTTCACTACTGCTGTCCTGGGTTTGTGTTTCCATGGTTTGCAGGTTGCTTTGTGAACTGGAACCTTGCTGGAGTTCAGTACGTTTAGGTACTGGGATGGACAGAAAGTAAAAGATGAGCGTGTGGTAAATGATCCAACAAACGGTCTCCACAGTCAAGAGCGTCGGATAGCGAATCTCATCATTGCCAACACGAGCATTGTGGAGAGTACCAGAGATAAGGAAGCAGAGCACCATCGCAAAGTTGATAATCCCAACTAGAGTAATCTTGCGGAAAGTAGCACGAGTTTTGGATTTCATGGTGATGGTCTTGATGGATTTAAGGAATGCCACAGAAGCAATACAAAACGATACGGCCATTAAGAAGAGTGTGGGTTGCCACACAAAAGTAACATAGGCCATCCGAAATGTACGGAATGGAGCATTGTAGAGGAGCCATCCCTGTACAATAGAAACTAATACAGCTACAAATGAAATAGCAATCTCAACCAATGCAAAAATGCGTATCACTCTGTAAATCTTGCGAGGTTTGACTTGGTTGACAATCCCACACCATCTATACACCATGAGGCAAAAAGCCAGGGTCATGGCAAAGATAGAAGAGTAAAACATGAACATTTTGAAAGGAGTGGCCTTGTACCTCCATGAAATTATCCATGAAAGTAAACAGTAAAGGCTTGCAAGTCGAATGATGGTGACAAGTTCCGGTTTCCAATATTGTGTTTTGGCAGGAGAGATCCAGCCAACTGGAGTCTCCAAAGCTTCCTTCCTGATGTGCGTATAGTAATAAAAGATCCAAATGGGCCGTATAAAGTGAAACACACCGTAGCAAAACGAAAGAACGAGTAGGATAAACGAGATGACCCAAAGTGCCATGAAAGCACCACTCTGTGTCAACGCGTTCCATGTGCCTGGTTCACGTAACAGCCGTACGTATGCTGTGGCATTTCCACGTTGAAGGACGTCTGGAACCAGTGCAGGATCAATTGCAAGGCCCTGGATGGTTGTAGGTCGTTCAGCATACGAGTATTGCACTTCAGCAAGGGGATAGGAAACGTCAAACATCTCATTCCCATAAATCCCAATATAAGTGTCGGATCCAAGTCTTAGACGATCTGCTCCCTCTAATGCCTAAACAGTATAAGGAGAAATAAAGGAAGGAATACGTCAACAGAAGTTGGACAACGAGCATCCTTGAGGGTGGTCTGACTGACCAGAATCAGCGTAGGATCCTTACTTGTGCTCTGGTAGATCATTTGGCAGCCATCCTGGAACACCACATTGGTAACAATTCGCAAGATGATTGGAGATGGAGTGTTTGAAGATGTCCTTTCAAACAAATCCCAGGCTTCATAGATTGGCCCTGAAGGCTGGGTTGTGGAGTTAAACGGAGGTGATGTGCCCAGCGGTAAAAGTTGGATGGACGCATTGCAGACAAGTATGAATAGAGGGAAAATCAAGATTTTCATTTGAGGCGGAGAATGGCGAGAGGTGCAAAACTCTAGTGTGACTGCTGCGATCAATTCACTCAGACATAAGGTTAAAACGATAAGATATGTTGGTAACATGCTAGTAAAAGTTCGTAGAGTATGAGAAAAGAGTTTTAAACATTGTTGTTCCCCTATACTACAATCCAATGGCTAGTTCTCTATGTTCGCTTGGCATATACAAATCCACTCTATTAGCCCCATCTGCTGGATTTGGCACTGCTTGGCGTAACTTTATGCAAGTCCTTGGGAGTTTGTGCGCTGGCTTGATCTAGAAGTTCCTACTAGAACAACCTCATTCCACTTGGTTCGTGATTCATCGAATTCTTTAGAGACTGAAGGCACCAACTCATGTGCTTCTTCATCACTGCTGTCCTGGGTTTGCGTATCCAAGGTCTGCAGATTACTATGAGAACCGTGGTCTTGATGGAGTTCAGTCCGTTTAGGCACTGGGATGGACAGAAGGTAAAAGATGAGTGAATGATAAGCAGCCCAACAGATGGCTTCCACTATCAAGGGAACAACATACCGAGCCACATCATCACCAACACGAACTTTGTGAAAGATACCAGAAATCATGAAACAAACCACAATACTCAGGTTAAAAATCCCAACCAATGTGATCTTGCGAAAAGTAGCACGAGCCTTGCTACTAACATCAATAGTCTTGATGTACTTGAGGAATAATAGGGAGGCAACACAAAAGACTATAATCAACAAGACGAGTGAAGGTTGCCATATAAAGTTGCTAAAGATGTTTCGAAATGCATGGAGAGCAGTGCTGTAAGGGTACCATAGCAGTGCGATAACAACCGATAATGCTACAAATGTAAGCACAATTTCAATCAATGCAGCAATGCGCATAACCGTGTAAATCTTGCGAGGTCTGACCTGTTGCACAATTCCACACCATCTGTACACCATCAAGCAAAATGCCAGGATCATTGCAAAGATGGAAGAGTAAAACATGATCCACTTGTAGGGCGAACCTTTGTACCTCCATGAAATAATCCATGAAAGTAAACAGTAAAGGCTTGCAAGACGAATAAGAGTAACGATTTCTGGTTTCCAATACTTTGCTTCAGTAGGTGAGACCCAACCTTCTGGTGTATCTAGCGTTTGTCTTTTAACGTAGGTAACATAGTAAACGATCCATACGGGCCATATAAAGTGGAATGCACCATAACAAAATGAAACAATGAGCAGAATTAGCGTGACGATCCATAATGCCATGAAAGCACCACTCTGCACCAACTCGTTCCAGATGCCTGATTCACGCACCAATCGTACATATGTCGTGGCATTACCATGTTGAAGTATGGCTGAAGCAAACGCAGGATCGATTGCAATACCTTGAATGGTGGTGGGTCGTTCTGAAGAAGAGTAGTGGACTTCAAGGGGATAGGACACATCGAGCATATCCTTTCCACAGATCCCGACATACGTGTTGGAACGGAGCCCCAAGAGGTCAGCTGCTTCTAAAACCTACAAGGCATCATGAGAGAGAGAGAGAGGGAGAGAGGGGGGAAGGTGAACATACGTCAACTGAAGACACACAATGAGAGGCAATAATAGCAGACTGGTTTACCAGAATCAACGTTGGGTCATCACCTGTACTCTGATAAATCATTTGACACCCATCTTGGAACGCGACGTTCGTAACAAGCCGCAAAATGAGGGGTGACGTGGGGGTAGGTGATGTTCGTTCAAATAAATCCCAGGCTTCGTAGGATGGTCCTAATGGCTGGATGGTGGGATCAAATGGAGGTGAGGAACCCAGTGGTAAAAGTTGGATGGATGCATTGCAAAATAGAATAAATAGAGGAAAGATAATCGTCCTCATTTGTGCATGAAAAAAAGGAGGTGCGAAAAGTTTGCCACATGGCGAGCGCACTTTTAGATTTTTTTGTTTGCAGAGAAATCCATCCGCCTCAAGGATAATTGGCAAAGGCCTCTCCTATGGATGTTGATGGCTGCATCTGCCGAGTAAGCCTCAAGTTAATCACCACCACCACCACCCAAAAAAAAGGACACTAGCTCAATATTAGAGATGACAATTAGTATTATTCCCTTCTTCCACCTACTCTATAACCAGCACCAACTCTATTAAGGCCACCTTCCCCTTTTGGCACATCTATCCCATCACTCACAAACTTGTAATCACTTGCCACAGCCTCAGTCACGACGAAAGTCCTGATGCTGACTCATCTTGGGAGTTCCGACAAGAGCAACTTCGTTCCAATTGGTGCGCATTTGATCAGGTTCCTTGGAAACAGCGAGCACCAATTCGTGAGCCTCTTCATCATCAGAGTCCACGGTTTGAGAAGTTCCGGTCTGCAAGTTACTGTTGTTTGTAGTGGAGTTCTGACCAATTTCACTCTTTTTGGGCACAGGAATGGACAAGTTGTAGAAAATGATCGTGTGGTACGCAGTCCACACAATGGTTTCTACAATCAAGGGTGCAATATACCGAGCCACATCGTCACCAAGACGATTAGTGATAAAGGAGCCAGAAATGAGGAAACAGAGAACCAAAAAGAGATTGAAAATACCAAGAATGGTGATCTTGCGGAAAGTGGCACGAGTTCTGGACTTCATGGTGATGGTCTTGAGGAATCTGAGAAACACAAAGGAAGTGACACAGAAGGTAGCTACCAACAAGACGAGGGAAGGTTGCCAGATGTAGTTACTGATGGCCATACGAATGGTGCTGAAGCCGACATTGTATGGATACCATTCTTGAATGATACGCGTTCCCAAGGCCACAAATGAAAAGCCAATTTCAACCAAAGCAGCAATACGTAACACGGTGTAAAAGCGACGGTACTGGACTTGATGGACAATCTTACACCATCTGTAAATGATAAGACAAAAGGCGACGATCATGGTGAAAAGGGAAGAGTAAAAGATGGTCCATGTGACAGGGCTGCTCTTGTATCTCCATGAAATGATCCAGGCAACCAAGCAGTAAAGACTTGAAAGACGAATGAAGGTACCGGATTCTGGTCTCCAATACCTTCCTTCACCAGGTGAGATCCAGCCTTCGGGAGTGTCCAATGACTGCTTCTTGATGTATGTATAGTAGTAGTAGAACCAGATGGGATAGATGAAGTGGAATGCACCATAACAGAAGGAAAGGGAAAGCAAGATAACCGTAATGATCCAAAGGGCCATGAATCCACCAGTCTTCACCAATAAATTGTATGTACCAGGTTCACGCAACAATTGTACGTAGGTTGTTGCGTTGCCACGCTTCACGACTTCTGGAACAAATGTGGTTTCAATGACAAGACCACGGACAGTCGTGGGACGTTCTTTGGAAGAGTATTGAACCTCAGTGACGGGATAAGTCACGTCGTACATTTCCTTTCCATAGATACCAATAAAGGTGTCGGGACCAAGTCCAAGGCGATCAGCTGCTTCCAATGCCTACATGAAGTGAGTAAAGGGGAAAGGAAACACTTACATCAACGGAAGACAAACAGCGAGCAGCCTTGAAGGAAGTCTGGTTCACCAGAATGAGCGTAGGTTCGTTGCTTGAGCTCTTGTAAACCATTTTGCAGCCCATTTCGAAAGCAACATTGGTGGCTAGACGCAAGATGATGGGAGTTTGAGGTTCAGATGAGGTGCGCTCGAATAAATCCCAGGCCTTGTAGACTGGGTCTAAAGGCCGCACCGAAGAGTCAAAAGGTGGCGAGACGTCTGGTGGTAAAAGTTGTATGGAAGCATTACAAAGAAGAGTGAGTAGAGGGAACACGATTAGGCGCATTTTATATATGATGGAAAAGGTGTGGAAGGTGAGGAAATGGGTGCAAACGGGTGCAAAAAGTTCGTGACTGTCATGACCTTTTCTGGACATTTTTTGGGCCAAAGTTGCATGGTCAATATACGGACCCATCAAAACTCACTGCCAATCGGGGTAGTTGCAATTAAAGCTTATAGTACAAGTCCACTTGCAACTGATTCAACACTAGTGTCAAGTATAGTAAAGGACAAGTACTCTAGCATGAGTCTTACTAATTATTCTTTTTTTAGAAGTTGTGGAAATAGTATAATATTAATATTATATACATATATTTTAGCTTTACTTATCTAAAAGATTTATTATTAACTACCTTTAAAATATAGTTTGAAATTTTATAATTGTTTTTATAAAAGTGTATTAAGAAGAGCAATTCAGAATAACTTTTATTTATCATTACTATCAACTAACCCCTTACAATTTCACATTATAAAACTACTATTATTACTTTATACTAATAACATTTCTTATAATAACTTTAACATCAACTTATTATCTAATCAAATTTCTACTTCAATCACCTGAACACACCATTGAGGTTAACCCTTAAACTCAATCCCTATACAGTCTCCCTTATCCTTTGTCTCCACTGCTCAAGGCTCCACTGTCTATCTACATCTAAAAAAAAACTCTACAAGAAAATGGCAATTCGACTTGCCCCCCTCAACGTCCCCATCCACCGCCGTAGGCAAACAGCAGCCCTTGTCCTTTGGGTCGCACTCTTGCCCATCACACTCTTCATATTTTTCTATCTAGCAACTTATCCCTCCTGGTGGCCTTTCCTCCTCATTTATTTGACTTACATTTACTACGATGTTGCACCAGACCACGGTGGCCGCAGGATTGATTGGGTGCGTCGATGGCGTCTATGGACTTGGTTTGCAGAATACTTTCCCATCACCTTGAAGAAGACGCATGAACTTGATCCAACTCGCAATTATGTCTTTGGATACCATCCTCACGGCATCATCTCCTTTGGGGCTCTCACCAATTTTGCAACGGAAGCCAACCACATTTCCAAAGTGTTTCCTGGTCTGAACATTCGGCTGCTCACGCTCTCCTCCAATTTCAATCTTCCCATATATCGCGACTTGCTGCTCTCTTTGGGCGTCTGTTCTGTATCACGAAAGAGTTGTGAACGTATTCTCAGACTGGGTCCAGGACATTCCTTGACCATTGTGGTGGGTGGTGCTGCTGAAAGTTTGAATGCTCATCCAGGCATCATGAGACTGACAGTCAAGCGTAGAATGGGATTTGTACGCGTAGCTGTGCGTGCTGGAGCAGATTTAGTACCTGTTTTAGCCTTTGGTGAAAATGATATCTTTGAACAAGTCAGCAATGAGCGTGGTAGCAAGGTCCGAGCCTTCCAAAAGCAGTTTCAATCCATCTTTGGGTTCACAACACCCTTCTTCCATGGACGAGGCATCTTCAACTATTCTTTTGGTATCTTGCCTCATCGCCGTCCTATTGTGTGTGTGGTTGGTAAGCCCATTCGTGTGGTACAAGACGACAATCCCTCTCCTCAAGTGATAGAAAGTTATCACAAGCAATATTTGGAAGCCTTGCAAACCATTTGGGATGAGCACAAGGATAGGTACGCCAAGGATCGCACAGAAGAACTTGAATTTATTGAATAGCACAGTGCTCTCACTACTATAAACATTGACCACTTGGACCACATTGCCTCCTAAAAAAAGTTGACAACCACGTGACTTGCACCTTCAACTTTCCCATCATCCCCCAAAACTCCACCACCATTACAATATTTTACTTTTTCTCTCAATGAAGTACGATCCTTCTTGGTCATCTGCTCATCCATTTTAGTAGTCAACAAGGTTACGCCAGACAGAATATTAATCAACAGCACCATCAGCAATCTGGTCCTCCTCCTCAGCTTCGAGTACAAGTCAGCGTTGAAGCCCCACGCGATCACTGGGTCGAGATTAACGATCCACAGACTGGCAACACCTTCTATGCCAACCCATCTACCGGTGAATGTTGCTGGGAACGACCTCCAGGTGCATACATGTACATTACTTTATCATCCACCCCCTAATATCCCATGTAGAATTCCACCTGATCCCAATGGTGAGTGGTGGGAACTATTTGATGAAACGCATCGTTTGCCCTATTACTACAACACCAAGACTGGTGTCACTGACTGGGTTCGACCTCATCAAGGCACCATCATTCCATTGCGTGCACTCCAGTCCCTTCCTCAAGGCCAACGTATGTCTGTGGCTATTGTAGATCGTGCCAGCAAAGTCATTAGCATGGAGGATTATGCAGCTTTGGATAAAGCAAGACAGCAACATGAACAAGCACAACAAATCACCAAAGGACCTGTTTACAATACGCAACAGCAACAGCAGCATTATGGTGGCTCAGGATCACGCGGAAATTCACTTGAACGATCGCATCAACAGCCCATGAATCCACCTCAAATATATGAGCCAGATCAGGAACGTTATGTGAGTGAACCAACGCCCATGGCCTACCAACCACGATCGGATACAATGGGCTCATTAGGAGTCAATGGACATCGACCCATGGCTAGAAGTATGAGTGATTTCACAGAAATTGGTGGTTCACCTTCCATCCACAAGACTGCCAGTGCCTTGGATTTGACTGGTGCTTCCTCCATGCCCATAAGTGATGGTCCCAAGAGCGCTGTTCCAACCAGAACCATGCTTCAACACAGTGAATCCAAACGAGTGTATGTATCCCACTTTCTCTCTCTCTCCCTCTTACTAACATGTTTAGAAGACGCACATCACTCCCAAATGATCCAACCGATTCCAGACAACTTGCCATTGATGGTTTCGCTCGTAAATATTTTGCAACTCACAAACGTGGAATCTTTCGTCGCAAAATCCCTGTTGAAGAATTAATCGAATATTCCTCTGAAGCCATTTCACTTCCACTCCTCGTCTTGGGTAAAAACGTTCACAAGGATGCTTTAAAGATCTTCAAACTCTTGCAACGTATTATGGGTGATAGGAAACGTGATCGCGCCGCAACTGAAATGGAGGATATCGTGTTTATTGTGGATCGTGGTACTTCCATTGCTGATCTTCGTGATGAAATCTACGTGCAAATCTGTAAACAAGTCACCAAAAACCCCAATCCACAAAGCATCTTTAAGGGTTGGGAAATGATGGCAGTCATGTTGGTCGCTTTTCCACCCAGCAAAAACTTTGAAGAGTATCTCAGGCACTTTATCCGTGCCAAGGCACGAAGTCAAGATATCAATGGTGATCGCGTCAACGTCCTTGCCAAACACTGCTTGATCAAATTGGACCGTGTTCTCAAGAATGGTCCAAAGGGTAAATGCCTCACACCCGCTGAAATCGAACGTGCCAAAGAAGCTGCCTTCAAACCCTCTCCCTTTGGTGAAACTCTTGAATTCATCATGGACATGCAGCGCGAACATCATGGTCGCCTCCCTGTACCTCGTCTCATGGTCTTTTTAACTCGAGAAGTCCTTCGTTTGAATGGTCAACAGTCTGAAGGTATCTTTCGTGTTCCAGGTGATGCAGAAGCTGTCACTGATTTGCGAGTTCGCATAGAAAACAATCACTACGACATGTCCGACATTGTTGATCCCAACACTCCTGCTTCATTGTTAAAGTTTTGGCTCAGAGATCTCGCAGATCCCCTTATTCCAATCCAATTGTACGATACCTGCCTTACCAACTGTGGCGACATCAATGCACTTCACTCTCAAGTCATTGCTAAATTACCACCAGTGAACCGCCGTGTCATTGATTACATGATTGGTTTCCTCAAAGTATTTGCTCGCGAAGAGTCCAGTTCCGTCACTAAAATGCATGTGGACAACATTGCCATGGTATTCGCACCCAACTTTCTCAGATGCCCAAGTAGCAGTTTGACACAAGTCTTTGAAAATACCAAGCATGAACAAGAATTCGTCAAAACCCTCATTCTTGGACTTCAAGTGCCCTCTCCACCACCTGCATACGATGTATAACAAAAAAAAGGATACTGAAATACACTCGTTTTTAATTTACATACACACACACACACACACACTAATCTTCCATATCAAATTCATCAAGGCGTATACTCTTTGACAATCTTCTCAATAGTAACTTTGGCCTCACATTGTACCGTGTCCCCATGTAAACCGATAAAAAGGCCAACAGGACACACAAGAGCACTAAACTGAGTCTCTTTTCAAATAAAATCTCGCCAGATAGTCGCTCCACATGTCCATTGATCAACTGTGCCATTTGTTCCATATTGACGCGTTGCTGATAATCATGAGAACTAAACTTGTTCTGCAATCCATCCATTTGTTCCTTTAATTTTTCAAATTCTGTATCAATACTATCAAAAATGGTCTTGAGCATCTTGGCTTGTTCTTCAGTGTACTTGCCGTTTAAAGTCATGTTTTGTTCCAAGAGAACAAGTCGTTTGGATATGGATTTGAAGACGGATTCTCTCGTGTCTTTTCGTGGTTCACGGAATGGTGGGATAAAAGTGTCGGAGGATTCAGTGAATTTGCTTGGCTGGAATTGTGAGGATAGGGATGGACGTTTTTTGGGTTGACGTCTTGGACGGGATGTATGGCGCGGTAGTGTTTTGGTACGTTTGGAGGGGTCTGTGAGTGGGGCGATACGGACTGGTTTTCTTGCTGGAAAACGCATTGGTTCGTAGGAAGGCAAGTCAAATTCAATGGTGGTTGCTTCTGTATCTGTCATTAGGGGTACGGTGAGCACGATGGGTGTTGGTGGTTGTTCTGGTGGTAAGGATACATTGAAAGGGAGTTCCATGTCCTCTTGGACCGCAGTATCTTCCTCCACGTCAATCTTGGCTTCATCTTGTTTATATTCTTCCAACATGGTCATTCCAAATACTTGTACCATACTCACTGGACAGTAATGTTCATCACCATAGTGCGTTAAAAAGTCAATTCGCATGTACTTTGCCCATGGAACAGGCTGACTAATCTGAAATGTCTGAGCTTCACGAGAGTTTCGGGCTTTGAATACACCCAATTTCTGCCATTCTTGCTGAGATTGCGGTGGATATCGATCTGTTACTGACACACTAAACTCTTTAAACATGGCACTAAAGAATTCAAAGTTGGCTAGCTTGATGGCATCAATCTTGATCTCTTCACAGAGTTGGATAATGACGAACTTTGTCGCACTGCACATGTTGAGCATGTATTGGTCCTTGTTTTTGATGAGAATGGAGTTGGTGCTGGATGCTTCCTTATTGGCAGCCATGATCAAGGCAGCGCAGTCAAATGAAGCGTAATTGAAGCGTTCTCCTTCCTTCTTGGCAGGCGTATCTGGTGGCGGAGGAGGAGGAGGTTCTGTTTTCACCACATGTTCTTCTTTGGCAGGACGATTCTTACTGAGCCTCTCCTTGACTGTTTGAAAGACTGATTTCAGCAGTAATCGATGCCAGTCGCGTATCATGGACATGGGTTCCTTGTTAGGCACTTGCAACACGTCCAACGTCTCTGTTAGTTGGAATTCTGGAACTGTTCTTGTTGGAGATGATGCGAATACTATGGACAGATCCTGATTGGATGGACAGGTTGATGGCAGTGGATGGAGGGATGACGTGGCGTGGGTGATGAGGATCGCATTGGCAGCCAGCACGATAATTTTCCACATCATCAAAATGAGTCAAGAGGATTTATTTCAAAATCACAACAGACGTGATGCTGTGTATGATGGTCACCCTGTGGATTAATCTGGAATTAGCAACAAGAAGACACAGGATAAAGCACCCACTGCGATCAACCTGCCAACTTCGTCACGCCAGTTTCCAGATGAAGTAAATAATCGCAAAGAGCCAAAGATATCACGCCTGCAAACAAGGCAGAGCAAGCTGCTTCCAGGTAGGGGGTTCAGTAGAGTGATTGACACGTCATTAGTAAGCAAGGGAAAGGAGAGGGATCTTAGTTGGAATCCTGCTACGGCTGCTATAGACCAGAATTTGAAAAAGAGGAAAAGGCAAACGCCAAACAAGGGGACGTGTCCATCTGCAGATTTATCGACCACATTGGACATGTTCAAGACTCCTAGCATCGAAGAAAGGCCCTATGTAACTCTCAATGCAAGCTTTGTAACATATTGTAGGCATTTACGTGCCTCACATCCAGACGCCTCCATGGTACTCAGCAAAGAGAATCCTTTGCAATCAATATTGAGTTGATGACAGATCACATGACGATGCGTGGTACTGATGGTGCAGCTGGTCGAATTTCATATAATCAAATCAAACAAGTACGATTTGGAACTGATTTCATTCAAATCGAGTCCATCAGCTGCACTGACACTCTCTTCAAACAACTGGCCAATAATTGTAAGCAAATTTTCACTCAATTGAATTCAAGTGTCACCCATTCTAGTCAAACGAACTGCCAAGTTTGACTTTGAAGCAGATCAACTGCTGAAGCAAGCTGTTAGGTTTTTCAAGGACCAAGGTGTACTAACAACACCCATGCAAGTTCAGCTCAGTATCCATGGTTAATTGAACGTAGCGCCGACACATCCTATTCGGATGCTATCATCTCACCTTTTAAACTCAACGTCACACAGCCATCAAACTCAGTCGGAAAATCAAAAAGTCAGAGTGTCATCGCTATCTCCTCAGACCTGCCATCATCATCCTCACATCAGCCCATCGACCTTTCATCCGATCCTCCCTTGAAACGCCTGCAGTCTTTTTCTGAAATTCGGCAAATAGCAGGTCGCCGTGTGCGTACAAGATTCTCCTCGCCTCTAGTAGACAGGACTTACTCTACACGTTCGAGCATATCCTCACCCCCAGTGAAGCCTGAAGAATCTCCAGAACCGCCCATTGTCTCTTCAAAAGAAGAAGCGGATTTCATGCCCTTTCCTTTCCCATATGATTCCAAACACCCCGTTCAAATCACCAAACAGGACTTTACTCGCCTCAACCAAGGCGAATTCCTCAATGATAACCTTATCGAATTCTACCTCAAGTACCTCCACCGTAATTGCCAGTTTTGTGACACTATCCACATGTTTAGCACCTTCTTTTTCAAAAAACTCTGTCCACGCGGTCCTTCCAGCACTGGTAAAGTGGATTTTGAAGCAGTCAAATCATGGACCAAGGACGTCAACATCTTTGATATGGATTACATATTTGTGCCCATCAACGACGCAGCACACTGGTATCTTGCCATCATTTACAATCCAAAGGATATGCTAATGCCAGTCATTGATTTGACAGATGGAAACCATTCTGGTGAACAATCAACTGACTCGCCTCCTTCTCCTTCTGGTAAGCCATGTGGTATCATCATACTGGATTCCCTTCACAAACAACACCCTTCAGCATTCAGAGCACTGCATGCGTTTCTATCCAAAGAGGCACAAGACAAACTTGATAAAGTACTGGTGAATTATGGTGTCCTAGTGAACTTTTATGGAAAAGTACCAAAGCAACCCAACTTTAGTGATTGTGGCCTGTACTTGTTGCATTTTGTTGAATGTTTTCTCAATGATCCCGTATTATGGCTTGATGGAATGTTCAACAAACAAAATTTGGAAGAGTTATGGAGCCAAGGCAATGGTCTCCATGAAAAGCGCAAATTTCTCAAAGGACTGCTGCAGATCATGTCTAGTGATTACCAACTGCTACTCGAATCCGCACCACCTCAACCTTCGCTACCCTCTCAAGGTGACGATGACGATGATGAAGTTCAATTTGTAAGGCACAATTTTATCAAGTAGTGTGATAAACCTTTCCTTTTGGCTTTGGTTCCCTGTATGACTGTGCAGTTTCTGTTGCCAATTCATAATAAATCGAACTCCTATAGCCTCTCACAAATTGCAATGCCAAATCCTCCAATCTCGCAGGTTCAATCATCAATTCCTTGAATCCAATGGCACCTGCACTTGACTCATCATCAATCTGTTGTCTCACAATTTCATCAGGATGGACAGTTGGCCATGGCAGTTTGGAGAGTAATCGTGCAGCCATCATTGCCAATGGTTTAGGCAAGTTGAGACGCGTTGGCTTTGTCAAGAGTAATTCACCCACGAGTTGTTCCACTTGGTCAACGGTGTACTCACGAGGTCCAACCAAATCCACCAATTTACCCTGCATATCAGCATGCATCATAGTTTCCAACGCAAGTGCGACATCATGAACACAAACTGGCTGTACACGCTGCTTACTGTTTTCCACCATGAAATGGTACTTTACACCAGCTGCAATCCTATTCAAAAACCTATCTTCTGATCCAAACATGGCAGCAGGACGTACAATTGTCGCTTCAGGGAATGATTCCATTACCGCTTGTTCACCTGCAAACTTGCTTCTCAAAAAGTGTGAAGGTGAGTTAGCCTTTGCATTCAATGCAGACACATGGATCAATCGACTGACACCTTGCTCATTACATGTGGTTGCAATGGAACGAGCGCCATCCACATGCACTTTTTCAAAACTGAAATTCTTGGTATTGTAATCACGGCCAATGAGGTTGTAAACTGTATCAGAATGTCTCACACATTCTACAATGGACTCTGGGTCACGTAGGTCAAAGCGTAATGGAACCACTTGGCCTAAATCGCCCATCAGTTTCAAATGTCTCTTTTCGTCGTCTTCTCCTCTGAATGGGACAATTACTTGGGTACCTTTTCTGGCTAATTTGTTGACTAGGTAACGGCCAAGGAATCCAGTACAGCCAAAGACGGTGGCAACGTGACCAGAGACAGATGATCGACCACCAGTGCCTGAACTCACGATTGCTTTTCCTGTTTTATCCTGTACGGTTAATTGTGATGCTAATCTCTACATGTGGGCGATTAGAGGAGGTGGGTGGGTGGAAATAGTTACGCGATGAAGTAGACGGTGCATTTCTCGTGAAAAAAGATTTATTCGTCTGTATTCATAGGGGGAGAGTGGTGGTCACCATACGCGTTGCTCACCTTCTCGTCTCAGGCGTTCCTCTTCCTCCAATTCAGCAAATGGTAAACTTGGTTTCCTCACCACCACTGACCTTGGCAGTTGAACACGCGTTTCTGGTTCATCCAATCCTTCCAGTTCTCTGTCAGGATGGGCAATAGGAAACAACTTTCCACCTGCTGTCTGAGCGTATTGGTAACCAGTGATGCGCATACGAGGTGATCCAATTTTAAAGGCAGATTGTGTCCCACTCATCAATGGTGACTTGCTAGTCTTTCTAGTGGCATCTTCTTGCAACGAATTGTAACCCTCCAAGTTAAGATCTGTAATGAATTGTCGCAGGCATTCTTCCCTATGAAACATGCATCCATAAAGTGGCTTACTAATCACCAACCACAAATACATATTTCCACTAATCAAATTCACAGCAACAATGAGGTATTTCCCCCACAATTTGTAGTTCATTCCTGATAGTAAAATGACAGTGTTGATCAAAAGAGTCACCAATGCAACGTAGAACCCAAGACGAAGTTCCTTGAACTCATTGAACCCTTTCCTAATGTTGCGTAATGACCAAGTGAACCAACCAAGAATCAGCAATCCAAATGCGCCAATAGCAAACATACTTATTTTGGTGTAAATGTGAGTGGAGCAGTATCCATGCAATGGGTCAAAGGATGCAGTGTAAGAAGCAGGGCCAAGTAAACTAAACAGACCGACAGCGAGTGCAGGAATGTAAAACACTACAACAGGCCATAACAATCTCACGTCAGAAATGGCCGTTCCTTTGACAAACACGCAATAAAGTGAATAAAGGCGTATAACCAACACACAAATGAGCAATTCAATTCCAAATACAAATTGAATCCAGACATCCCAGACTGAGCACATTCGAGTCACCCAATGACCGTAACCAAGGATTCCGTTGGCATGTAGCTCACCCATGAACCACAGGAAACTTCCAATGAATGCAGTGCCCAAGAGAGGGACATGTTTGGCTTTGAGAGGAGGATAAAATCTATGGTGGATAGCGTAGAGAAGAGAGAGGAACCCAGAGGAATACACCAAGCCACTTAGAATGAGGATGGCTAGACTAGGGTAGTAGGGCAAGGGTTCATCTACAAGCAGGTTTGCAGTACCCGCAAAAGAAGCGTTGATGGTTTCAAGGTAGTAGGTTGAAGTGGAATTGCGTAAAAAGATGGTTGGTCTTGCTGTTGACATGATCTATTCGTAAGGATCCTCCTCCAATCGTCGTGATTATAAAGAAAATGATCCTCGTGACGGTCGCAAAAAAGGGGAATGGAAAAAGTGGTTGATCTGTTGAGAAATCTTCATGACTGCTCAGCCAATCGAGATTGGAGCTCGCCTTTGGGTGAACAACAAGGCACTTGGTGACCTTGAAATTGTACTAAAACGTGCAACGATTTTGGATCGACGACCTACACGGCTGGATTCACCTGATTCATTTGATTATCATGTCCAGTATGAGAATTACAACAAGAGATGCAATGCTTGGATCATGAGCACTGATTTCGACATGAGCCTTGGAATCGAGTATCCAAAGAAGAAGGTTGGATTTCCTACTGGTGATGTTACTCCCAAGGGTAAATCATCCAAACGATCAAAGTCCAAAAAGCTGATTGCACAAGCAGTGTCTCGCTCACTCCAGACATCCAAGGTAGGACCGCCCAGTAGACGAGGGCGTCCACCCACAAAGAACCTTACATTGTCAAAGGCACCTACAAGTGCTACTGCACCATCATCGCCACCTTTGCCTTCCACTCCTCTGACTCCAATGGATTCTCAAGCAACATCTGACCATGAGGATCAAGATGAAGAAGAGGAAGACAAGCCTCAAGAACCCCTCACCATGGAAAGGGAGATTGACCGTCTTCGTACCCAAGGATCCATGATGCAACTCAGTGACGCTGCATCAGGTATTCGTAACATTGAGTACATTCAAATAGGTCCATACCAAGTGGAAGCCTGGTACTTTTCCCCATATGCAGAAGAATACACGCGCAACCCTGTGGTCCATCTCTGTGAATTCTGTCTGACTCCACATACCTCAGCCTTCCAGCTAGCACGTCACATGACCAAATGCAAACTCAAACATCCACCAGGCAACGAAATCTATCGACATGACGGATTTTCCTTTTTTGAAGTGGATGGAGAACGTCAACGAACCTACTGTCGCAACCTATGCCTCCTCTCCAAACTCTTTCTTGACCACAAAACCCTTTACTTTGACGTAGATCCCTTTTACTTTTACATCATGTGTAGTACAGATGAAAAGGGTGTGCATTTTATTGGATACTTTTCAAAGGAAAAGAACTCTGCGTACAATTACAACGTTGCATGTATTCTCACACTTCCACAGTTCCAGCGTAAAGGATACGGTCGACTCCTCATTGCATTCAGTTATACATTGTCACTTGCTGAAGGTAAGCAAGGATCGCCTGAAAAGCCACTTTCTGACCTTGGATTACTTGGGTACCGTGCTTATTGGACAGAAGCCATCCTTGAAATCCTTTTGAATGATCGTGATGAAAAAGTACATGCTGGAATTTATGGAACAAGTGCAGAAGATGGCATGTCAATTGAGGAGATTGCACTCAAGACGGGGATTACGACATCTGATATTCACAATACTTTACAGAGTATTGGGGCGATAAAGTACTTTCGTGGCATGCATTTGATTTATTTGCCTGATTCGCTGGTGGAAAGTTATTACAAGAGTATCAAGAAGAGACGTAAGATTGATATGCAGTATTTGCAGTGGAAGAAGGTAGAGGAGCCTGATAGTAGGCTGAGTGGACTACGTAGGATTCCGTATTGAGCAGTGACAGAGGAGCTGTGAGGGACAAAGGAGCATGTCGATTAAAGAATGTATTAAAATTATCAATATCAATTGTATCAATCGTATCAATCGTATCAGCCTAGGACCACACTATCAACTGCTCAACTTGAATTGCTGGTTCCGCATACTCATAACCAGCCCAGTCCGTAGAGAGCAAAATGTCCTCCACAGCATCCATGAATGGAACATCTTTGGCAGGAAGGTTGGAGAGATAGGAATAAAGTTTCTCTGCAGTATCTCTACGAACCATGGGAAGATCATGCTTCAACAATTCCATCAAACTCGCGGTAACTTGTGGACGCACTGGCTTGATATCCAACATGGCACAAAACAACTGGCCAATAATAGAGAGGCGTTTGGGATCTTTTGAACGCTTGATCATTTTAGAAAGGCGTGAATGAGTGGCCTTGGCGTACTTTAATCCCTTGAAACGTGCAAGTAAACCAGAATCCACAAGGAGGAGCAAAGTGGGTAAAAGGGAACTCATGATACGTGAATTACCCTTGGAATCGTCATACAAGTCCATGAGAGCAGCAAAGAGTGCACCAAGAGAAAAGACATCTGGAGTGGTGACAATGAGTGAACGAGCATAACGGATGAATTCTTCTCCACCAGACTTGGCAAGGGATTCTGTGATACTTCCACAATTGGTAACGAGGCCTGTGAGTAACTGTGGACGGTATTCAGGGATAGGGAGGAGTAGGATCAAACTGGAAAAGACGGGTTCAATGGACTGCCAGTCGAGATCATCTTGTTTAGGGATTTCCTTTACAAGGAGTTCGTGGTTGTAGAGGGTAGGAAGGGTGCAATGAGTTCCATCGTGCTTGTTTTCAGCAAGATGTTGGTGAACGATGGTTTGAACAAGGCTTCCTGCGCACGTACGAACACGATCAATGCGATCCACACACAACTGCAACAATAATGCAAAGAGATTCTTGGAATCTTCTTCGCTCAGATAGTTGGAAATGGGATTGGTGTCAGAGGTGTACTTGTAAATACTTTCAAGACTCACTTTGATAGCATTGATGCTGGCTTCACGTACCCAGGAACCCACATCACCACGGTTATCAGAAGAGTAATCAGAGAGGCCTGTTTGAAAGACAGTGAGCATGCCCTTGAAGACTGTAGCGTCAAGTTGGTTGCACAAGGCCTGGATGATGGTGGCCAATGCATTGACAGAGTTCTTGCGAAGGTCAGCATCATCTTTTTCCTTGACTCCAACAAGAGTTGCACTAGCACGCAAGGCTGGAATGATTTTGGAAGAGTACTTGGTCAACAAGTCAGTAGACAGTGCTCCTAAGAGTACAGGAAGACCACGTCTCACAATCACTGGCTGAGCCTTTTCGAGTTCTTTGAGGTATTGGTCCAAAGTGGCTTCTTGCAATCCATAGGCATTACAATAGGCACCAAAAGCACGAGCTGCTTGTTGCTGCAAGGCTGGTTCCTTGCGATAAGCTGTCTTGTGAATAATTTCCAACCAATATGCTCTGACTTGATCATCAATGGGCCAATTCACTTTTGACAAGTCATGAATGAACTCACAGCAGGCTTCCAACTTTAACTCTGATCCAAAAGACTCAAAGGCATTCTCTGGAAGTTTCTGAATGATACTGGCAATTTGAGCAAGTTGAATGGAGTCGATAGGAGTAGTTAAATGCTCATTGATGAATTCTGCACTGAAATGCCCACTGATTTTACCCAATGCAAGTACGGCACCATGACGAGCATTCAAGTCATTGGATTCAAGCAACTTGATGAGTTGAGGGAGAAGGGCGAGAAAGTAGGTGGGTTCCAATTCAGTCAAAAGACCAAGAGCTTCTGCAGCAACTTGGCGAACAGTGACGTCCCAATGAACAATGCATGTAGAGTACAAGTGTTGGATCAAAGGACGACGGTATTCTTCAAACTGAGCAACTTGGACACTGACTTGAAGATAAGAAGTCTTGCGGACACCCACATTGAAGTAATCTGCAATGCTAACAAGGGCAATACCATGAGCAAATATGCCTAATCGACCAACACTTTCTTGGAAAGCAGCACTTGCAGCACGTCTTACATGGACTTCACGGTCAAAGAGAGCGGCACGCAACAAGGCTTCAGCAGTATCTTGTGCAAACGGTTGCATGCTTGTTGGAGTTTGCGTTCTTGCTAGTGCCCAAAAGACGTAGCATGCAGCATCTCGCACGTTGGAACCAACTGAGCAAGATCCTCTGAATTCATCGTAAAACAAGGCACGACGGGCATTAGGATAGACTTGAGGAAGGAGGTCAGGTAAAAGGAGACCACGACGTGCCATTTCAGCAAGAGCAAGGGAAGCACCATGCCACGTTTCTTCACTGGTGGAGGAAAGGTTGACAGAACCATCTGGGAGGATCTTGACGTACTCACTAAACAATTCATTGACATGTTCCACGATTTCACGAATGTAATTTTCAGAAAGATAATTGGCAATCACACTGAGACCTTTGGCAGCTGACCAACGCGTGTCTGTGTTTGGATCCTTGAGTTTCTCAATGAGGAAACCAACAATCTCTTCTGCTTGATCACTAATCACCGTATTTTCTTGCTCAAGAGACTTTTGAATGGAGGAGGAGGATTGGTCTGCAGAATCGCTCTTCAAGTTACCCAAGATGGATTTACGGACCAAATAAGGCTTGAAAACGGCATTCTTTCCCAACTCCACCAAAGCAAGGCGATAGGAAAGCTTCACCAAGAACTTTTGAATGACTCTGTTACCTTCGGATTTAGAGGAGAGGTCTTGCACAAGGATCCAAAGACGCTCAGAGTATTGGATAAACACATCAGCAGGCGCTGTTTTGGCAAGGAGGCAAAACGTGTACAAAATGCCAATGTTGGTGTGGGATGTAGGATCTTTGAGACATTCTTCAGTGCACCACGCAATAAAGGGTTCCAAATGCGTCTCGATAACATCTCCTCTGGTAAGCAAACGAGCCAATAACAAGGCTGCTGCGTCTCTGATCTTACTAGGAACGTCAAGGTAACTCTTGCCCACTTGCAACAAATGCTGCATCACATCCCTTTCCTCTCCAGCTGAAATGATGTTGAGATTGAAGGGTGCCAATACCAACAATGCCAACCAAAGCAACAAAATGTACTGAATATGCCATGAACCACCATTACTACCAGTTTCAGCTCGGTTAATGGAGCCAAGTACAGCCAACACGGGTGCAATATCCTTGACATCATGGGAGAAGAAGCGAATAATGGTCTTGTATCCACGTACTTTGGTAATTTGATATAAAACGAGGCACAATGGCTTCATAACAGTCAAATCTGAAAGGTTATTGGAGGTAAAGTTGGCAAGAACACATTCGTGCAATTTGTTTGCCATACGCGTGACGATTGGTTCCAAGTAGGGATCAAGCAAGTGAGGTTGTTCTTGGTACTTTTCCAACTAGAGGGCATGAGTACAAGGGGGTGTGGAGAATAAGCGCATACAGTGGCCCAAAGCATCCACATGACTCGTTCTTGTCTAGGAGGATCAGCTAGAAATCTATCCAAATCCTTCAAGAAAGCCGTTGCATGCTTGAAAAAGGTCACTTCCTCTGCATCGTATTCAAGTCTGTCGAGATTGACTTGTTGTGGTTGATCCATATTATTTTTTTTTGTGTGGGAACAGGCAATTTCGGACAGCGTAACCGTGACTCAATACAAAAAGGTGATTTCGGCTAACCTCCGATGAGATGGTGAGGACCATGCTAAAGTTGGGAGGGGGTGAGGTTGGCTTGGGTAGGGCACTAATGTCAGTCTCAGGCCATTGTTCCTGCCTCCTCTGACTATGCCTGTTCATTGACTATATTCACTGTCTTGCTCAGCCTACAGCTTATTACTTGCTCTAAAACAGTCAGATTTAAACAAATACTCAAAATGGACAAGCTGTCGTCAGACAGCGTAACCTTTCTCCATCTAAAAAAATGAATGGTGATGGATCAAACCCAACTTTTCCCGTAGAAGAAGTCAAATTCTCCCAATACGCCCCTCATGCAGAGAACTTGACCTCTCTTCCAAATGAAACACCAGATGTCCACATGATGGATACTGATCAACCCATCAACCAACCAAAACCATCATCTGCACCAACCTTGCAAGATGCACGCGTCTTTCTCGCACAACAAGTCCAACAAGTCGTGATTCCTTCAGCCACAGCCTGGTTTTCCTTTGATTCTGTTCATGATATTGAGAAAAAGGCCTTTCCAGAGTTCTTCAATGGCAAAAATCCTTCAAAAACACCAGACATCTACACTGATTACAGGGATTTCATGATTAATGCATATCGATTGAATCCTTCAGAGTACTTGACGGTCACTGCATGTAGAAGGAATTTGGCAGGTGATGTGTGTGGTATTATCCGAGTGCATGCATTTTTGGAGCAATGGGGTTTGATTAATTATCAAGTGGATCCAGAGACCAAACCACTCAAGATTGCACCTCCTTATACAGCTCACTTTAATGTGGCTGTGGATACGCCACGTGGCTTGCAACCCTTTCAACCAGCCGTTCCGCTTGGTTCTGCTGCTGCTGGTAAAATGCCTGCAGCAACACCAGTTAAATCAGAGCACAATTTGGACTTGAGAAGAAACATTTTTGATCCATCCAATTCAATCAAGACTCAAAGTGATAAGGGGACTGCTACTTCTGTGGATGAACGTTCATGCTTCACTTGTGGTGTTACTTGCAGCAAGATGCATTACTACAACGTCAAGACACGAACACACTTTTTATGTGTCACGTGCTTTGCAGATGGTCGATTCCCCTCCACCATGATCAGCAGTGACTTTGTGCGTGTGATTCAAGAGACAGAAAGTAAAACCAGTAACGACTGGGGAGATGCAGAACGTCTCAAGTTATTGGAAGCCGTTGAAATGTTTGATGATGATTGGTCACAGATTGCAGAGTATGTAGGAACGCGCACGAGGGAGGAATGTGTATTGGAGTTCCTCAAGTTGCCCATTGAAGAGCCTTATTTAGGTGCAACCAGTGGTTCAAATGGCAGTGGACCCTTCCAGTATGCCCGTATGCCCTTTTCTCAAGCAGATAACCCTGTGTTGTCTATTGTAAGCTTCCTTGCATCCGTGGTGAATCCTGGCGTTGCCGCCGAAGCAGCTCGTGCTGCCATGAACCACCTTGCAAAGGATAAACCTGGTGAAGAAGATAAACCTTTGGATGAGCGTGTGGCTGACAAGGACGTGCTTCAAGTTGCAGGTGCCACTGCTTTAGCCTCAGCAGGTGTGAAATCCAAGCAGTTGGCAGATTATGAAGAACGTGAAATGCAGAAATTAGTGAATGCTATTGTGGAAACTCAATTGCTCAAGATTGAACTTAAATTGCAACAGTTTGAAGAATTGGAGACGTTGTTGGATGAGGAGCGTAAGAGCCTTGAGCGTGAAAGACGGAAATTGATTGAGGAACGTTTGGAGTTTAGCAAGGTTGCTATGCAGCAGTAAATCTTTTTTGATTAAATCAGGATGTCCACTTTGACTGCCTTGTTGGAACAATCTCGTCGATTAGCGAGTCATGCCACTGGAACAAGCACCAAAACACCCGTATTTCGTGGGATCGATCAGATTGAATCACAATCGCGTAAATTAGCTGCCAAATCAGCACCTTTGTCTGATGATGTGCAACCACGCGTGTATCTCCCCTTTTATCCTCCATCACTCACTCCATCTAGTACCCAATTACTCGCACAAGGTGGTGTGGACACTGCTCAGCTCATCAAGAGTGTTCGCAATATCCATCTCGTCCCTGTGGACACCATATCCTCCATTTCTCCTGCTGATATTCAAGTCAATTTAAGCGCTCTTCATGAAGCCAATATTCTTCAAGTTATTGAAGATGAGTACGAAGCCATCAATCAGGATTACGCTCATCTAGTCGTGCGTAAAATGTATTCAGACTGGGAAGCCACCAAGCGTGCTCATATGGATGCCTTTTCTAGACCCAACATTGCTGCTCAAGACACCATCACACAGGATGTATCTATGCTCACAGTGTCTACTAATACGCGTGGGGATCGTCTTGTGCCACCACCAAACGACGTCCTTAAGAATGCACGCGTTGTGAGGTACTTGCAAGTTATCAAGCAATTGAATGAGCACCGTATGACCGACAAGTCATTTGCATTGACACACGCCTTTGCTGAAGCTATCAAACCACTTGGTAATGATGTCCAATGGCAACAAGTGACGCGTTGTTGGAGTCTATTGGGTCATGTGGTTGGTGAGGTTGATGGGGATGCCAACAGTATGCTTAAAGAAGGCCATTACTCTGCATTGACCAAGAACACGCGTTCCATGGCTGAATTATTCACTGCAAATGCCCGTGATTACCTTGAACACCAATTCCAGCAGTTTATGGATGATAAGATTGCAAAGTATCCAGTTGAAGCAAGGTTGGGTGGTGTGCCTGGTGGAGTTAGTAAAATCCTCGCCTATGTCAAATTAGTCTTATGGCGTGCAGGAGTTCTCGTCAATCCCAACGTGGAAATCATTCAAAATGTCCCTATTTGGGCATCCTTGTTCTACTTGCTTCGTTCTGGCATGAAGGGTGACATGAAGCAGTTTTTGGTGCATCAACGTGCTTCGTTTGAAGCTGTTGCTCCTGGATTTGTGGATCAATTCACCAGTTACCTTGAAAACAACTTTCAATTGCCCTTTACTACTCGTGCTCGTGTGCAAGCAGAGTACAACAACCGACTTCGACATCAGCGTGAATCTGTTGATCCATTCAAATTAGTCTTGTACAAGTTGGTAGGGAGATGTGAATTACGCAAGCGCACTGTTCAGGAAGTCATCAACACCACTGAAGATTACATTTGGTTGCAATTGATGTTACTTTCTGAAACATCCAGTTCAAGTGATGCAGCTGAAGAACCTTACTGGCTGGAGGACTTGCAGAAATATCTTGCCAAGTTTGGTGAAGCTCACTTCAATAAGGGTGGTAATGCGATGCACTATCTTGAAGTCCTGTTGCTGACTGCTCAGTTTGATGAATCCATCAAGTACTTGCTCAAATTGCCTGGGTTCTTTACTGAAGCAGTGCACTTTGCCATTTCCCTCACTTATTATGGACTCTTTACCCACGTTCACTTGGATCCCTCCTCCTTTAAACACCGTGACCACAATGTGCCGATTGTTGATATGGGATGGTTGCTCCACAAGTATGCTCAACAGTACTTTTCAGGATCTCCACAAGATACGTTGGACTACATTTCACTCATTTGCCTCAATGCTCATCCCAATGAAGATCAAGGTCGTCAACGCATCAAGACTTGTTATTCTTACATTTGTGATATGATTACTGAAACCAGAGAATACGACTTCATCCTTGGACACATGGAACCAAGTGGCAACCTAGTTCATGGTTATTTGCACAACATTATGCCACTCCTTAAAATCCACAATAAGCAAGAATTGGCCTCCTTCATCGTACGCAAGGCTGCCCAAACTTGCTTACACCAAGGCAGACCACTGGACGCAGTTAAAATCTACAATCTTATCGAGTCCTACGAATCTGTAGTATCCATTATCAACCATCAAGTTGCAGAACACCTCTTGACCATGCGACATGCCCTTCAACCAACTCAAGATTCCAATCCAGTCGTTGATGCAGCCCGTAGCATCCACCGTATTTACTCTCAACAACCAACCATCCAAGCGCAAATTGAACCCAAATCCTTCAAAACCCTTTACATTTTATTGGAATTGGAAGAATTTACTCGAATGTACCTTGACAACAAGTTTGATGAAGCACTCACCAAAGTCACTCATCTTTCTCTCATTCCACTCTCTGGTGACATCACTGCCATTGCTCAAGCTAGTGACCAGTACCGTACATTGGACGAAGGTGTAGCTCAAAACATTCCAGATGTGCTTGCACGTATTATGGAAATTTTGAGATCTCAAGTCATCAAGGCCAAAACCATCAAGTTTACTGATAGTGGACGTCAACAATTCCTCGTTGGTATTCAAACAAAAGCTAAATCCATCATGTCATTTAGTGGTATGATTAGGTTTAGAATGCCTGCTGATACATATGTGAGACTTGGAAGATTGGATTCTGAAATTCGTGATCATTTTTAAAAAAGGTTTCTATTGCTATAAATGTGTTCTGCAATGTACTCGGTTCCCATTTCTTGATACTGTTGACGTGTGATGAACGAGGATGGCGGTGCTTCTTTTGCATAGAGAGATGCACCTTTCCATGCATCCAAGGAGGGTTGTTGACCGTGAAACACACTGACTATGGAATCCATTGGTAAATGTGCTTGTAGGGATGCTTGAATCCTCTCATTCAATCCAAGGATATTAGAAAATCCACCAGTCACAAATACGTTCTGCATGATGGATTGTTGTGGATGTTGACCATACATCCTCCTCACAATAATCTCAAACACTTCATCTAATCCAGCTTGATCCAATCCAATGATTTCTGGTTGAAAAAGTGCTTCAGGTACACGAACACGCTCAACATTCAAGTGCAATTGATGCTTTTGTGCAAGTTCTTGACTGGTTGATTGTGGTTGATGACCTAACCAATGAGCGAGTAATTTGTACTCTGTACGCTCTTCAAAATCATTTGGAGTAAAGTCTGGATCAAACTTGTTCAATAGCATTGTACAGTAATTGAGTGCATCCACGTCCTCATCGTCCGACTTTTCATCTTTGCTAATGTCCCTGTAAACTAACCAATCCGCATCATCCATTCCAAAGTTGTCTTGTTGGGCTTCCTTTTTCCTTTTTTTGGTTGACCCTGCGTCTGCAAGGTTAGCGAGGAGTTGCATGCGACCCACACTGACTGCTGTGCGTCTGCCTGTGAGTCCCTCTCCACCACTTGCACCCTTTTCTTTCTCCTTGATCTTTTTACGTAATTCACGATATTCATTGCGACGAGCAGTCAACCACACTTGAGGATCCATATCAAACATTTCCTGCTCCTTATTCAACCGTTCTTGTTGTTTGGTCTCTTCATGTGCCTTTGCATGTTGTGCACGTTCTCTTGCATCCACTCCTGCTTTGAGCAGTCTTTGCTTCTTCTTTTCTTTTCGTTGATCCACTGTGAGTTGGTCATCAGGCACATCCACCAATTCAAAGGTCATGGGTTTCTTTTCATTTTCCATATGACCACCACGAACCAAACTTCTCTTGACCTTTTGGAAATGTTGATTCATTTCCGCTTCATCATAGAATCCCAACTCTTGAATGCGTTCCAAATAGTCTTGAGGCTCAAGTGTGTCTTTGAGTTCCTTCAATTCAGTCAATTGTCCATACATCTCTTTTTTGGCAGCAACCTGTTCCACACGATTCTTTGCTGCCAATTCCTTCAATCTCTGAGCATTCTCTTGGCGCCTATCACTCTGTCTCTGCAACTGATCTTCATCCACCACAACCTCAGCCTTTTGTTGAAAGGGGAATTGGATAATGTGTTCTTCAAATTCATCTGAACCCACTTCAAATGTGATTAATTCTTGGTTGATGTCTTGAGCAAAGTAAAGATTGTTTTGAACCAGTGAGCGTGATTGATGAGGCGTCATTTTAGCAGGGAAGGTGGGGTACTTTGTTTGCATAGACCTCAGTAAAAAGTCTTCTGCCATGGCTCCACCATAATTCAATCGCATGCCATTGGATGCAGCGTAAGTGTTCTGGTCAAAAGGCAGTACTACGGTAGAAGAATAACCAGAGGATACTACAATCGATGGCTGTGTCTGCAATGTTGAGTGGAGGGATTGACCATAATGCAATGCAAACAAGGCGTCCACTCCAAAACACACGGATGGTGCATTGTATCCTTCAAAAAGCAACTCTGATAACAATGAACGTGATGCTAGTGGCTGTGCAAATGGTTCAGTCATGATGATGGGCTGTTCAATGGAATTCCCTGTGCATCCCAATCGAAGAAAGCAATAATCCAAGACATGTTGCTAAATACAGGTCATGACAAGTAATGTAAGGACACTTGCAAATAATTCTGGATTGCTAAAGGTAGAGTTCTCAAAGGGAGACTTTGCATTGGACTTGGCGTTGGTGTCCACGTTGATTTCATTGCCGACCAGCGTGTAGGAAGTGTTTGGTATGGAGGAACGGTCACGGTATTTGCTCACCATGTTTGGAAACACCACTATATGCGCATTAAAACCAGTGGGTAAGGGTAAAGACGCGTACATTGTGGCTCTGATTCACCTGACCAACCAGCACGCAGTTCCATCGATCCTGTCCATCAGATTAATTTCAACAAGGGGCAATCGGTACCATTGTCAATCACTATTGCTGCACCTGGTCGTGACTGATGAGGTTGGGCATAATGAGCTGTTGTATTCTCCGTGGACAAGTTGGTAATCTGTCCAATATCAAACAATTTCTGGCGCATAAAGGGTAGCAGACAACGTCGTCTGAAGTTTTTCACTTTTTTCACAGAAATGGGTCATCGTGCAAAAAATAAGCAGCCAGCACCAAAACCATTTGGAGAATCTCAGCAGGACGACACGTCCTCTAAAAAGAGAAAGATAAAAGACGCGTCTGATTCGGCCAAGGTAAAGAAATCAAAACCCACAACTGCTAAAAAACCAGCATCCAAAAAGATCAAGGAAAAGCCAGCTAAAAAGCGTAATTATCCACCCCCTTAACGCGTATCATTCCCTCCTAGAACAATTGTTGGAAGAGAGTGATGAAGAAGATGCTAAACCACGCGCATCCAAACCATTTTCTGACGACAACATCAAATGGCTTAAACCAAAAGTAACAGCTCAAGACAACAACAACGATGATGGATGGGAAAACGTGGAATCCGCCAGTGACGATGGTATTTTGGATGATGATTTATCCCTTGCAGATGACAGTGATTCTGATGATGATATGGAAACAAAATCGCGTCGTTTGGACAAACAAAAGGAACGTGAAGCGGAATTGGCTGAACAAGAGTTGGAAGAAATGGCAGATAATGTGGAACGTCTCCAATTACCAACTGTAGAGGAAATGGAACAAGATGACCTTCCAACCGTTCTACAACGCATTCGTGATACACAACGCGTTTTGGCTGACTTTAAGCGATTACGTGATGCCAACCATACCAGAAATGATTATGTCCAAGTATTTATCAAGGATTTGTGCACGTATTATGGGTACAGTGAGTTCCTCATGGAACAACTCTTTCATTTGTTCCCTGTACAAGAATTGACTGAATTCCTTGAAGCCAATGAAGTACCAAGGCCCGTCACCATCCGTGCCAACACGCTCCGTACAAGAAGACGCGATCTTGCTCAATCTCTGTTGAACAAGGGTGTCAATTTAGAACCAATTGGTAAGTGGTCCAAAGTAGGTCTTCAAGTATTTGATTCACCCATTCCAATTGGTGCTACTCCTGAATACCTTGCAGGTTACTACATTCTACAAGCGGCCTCTTCCTTCCTCCCTGTCATGGCGTTGGCTCCTTATGAAAATGAACGTATTTTGGACATGTCTGCTGCTCCTGGTGGTAAAACTACGTACATTGCAGCCTTGATGAAGAATACGGGATGTGTATTTGCAAATGATGCCAGTAAAGACAGAACCAAGGCGCTCATTGCCAACATTCATAGATTGGGGGTCAGTAACACGGTTGTTTGCAACTACGATGGTCGTGAATTCCCTCGTGTCTTGGGTGGGTTTGATCGTATCCTCCTTGATGCCCCATGCTCAGGTACAGGTGTCATTTCCAAAGATGAGTCTGTCAAGGTCAACAAATCTGAACAAGATATCCTTGCCATCACCCATACTCAAAAAGAACTTGTACTTGCTGCAATTGATTCTGTGGACGCTACAAGTAAAACAGGAGGCATCATCGTGTATTCCACTTGCTCCATCATGGTCTCTGAAAACGAAGATGTGGTCAACTATGCACTCAAGAAGCGTCCTAATGTGAAATTGGTTGAAACTGGCCTTGATTTTGGTGTTGCTGGTTTCACCAATTTTCGTGGTAAATCCTTCCATCCGTCCCTCAACCTCACGCGTCGTTATTACCCACATACCCACAACATGGATGGTTTCTACGTTGCTAAATTCCGAAAGTATTCCAACAAGATCACAACCACTCCATCTGATGAAAAATAAGAGTTGTTTATCCCTTATTCGCACCTGCCGTTTGTGCTTCTCGTCGTGTTGCATCTTGTAAGAGTGCGGTATCAACTGCTGCTGCTGGTAAGTGAACGTATCGTACTACACTTCCACGGATAAAACAATTCTTGACGGAAACCATGTGAGGATAACGAACTTGATCTTCCACTTTGATGTTATCCAATTTGATGTTGAGGAATTGATCTACAGAGACCAAGGTACCGCGTATTGTTAGGTCATTTTTTAATTCCACCAGGACGGTTTGGCCAATCAATGTTTTGAAAAATGAGTAAAACAACTAGAACGCGATGAGGTTGATGTGATATTGAATTTCACCATTTTTTTTATAGTTGGAGAAACAAGCTTTACTGAAAACTCAATGTGCAAGACGCCACCACAGACATGCCTGGTAACAAAAGGCAAGTTGACGTTGTGTTTGAATCATTTCCATACGATCTTGACGTAATGAGAGGGCTACTTGGGCAACTAAATCCATCTGAGGGTCAAGTGGAGCGTTGGATTCCCATGCTGATACTACCATATCGTAAGCACAAAAAACTCCTGTACGACCACACCCTGCACTACAGTGCACAAGGATAGGCGAGGTACTGTTGAGGGATTTGCAAGTGGTGCGTATTTGCATGAGGACATCAGGGGTGTCAGGGACACTATGATCAGGCCATCCATGGTACTGAAGTTGTGTGATGGTCATGGATTCTCCAGTTGATTTTGTCAGTTGTAATTTGCGAATGTTTACCTTTTCGTCACACATGGAGGCTTCTGAAAGTAGTTGCATGGAAAACTCTGATCCCATAGCCAAGGTTTCGTGGGGGTGTGGCCAGTACCGTTCACACATTTTACGAGCCATACCTTCACTGGAAGCACCTCCAACACAACCCAAGCCTGAATCGTATTCACCTGTAAGTGCAATAATTACATCAATGCCTTCTTGCCAAATGAGTTGAGCGAAATCTTGTAGGGTGGAAGCTATAGGAGCTTGAGAAACAATGTAAGCACCATCAGCAACCCAACTTGCATTCGTATAGCCTTCATCACCCTCATTAAAGTGGTTGGTAGGGTCAAGGCGAACACGAGTTTGATCATAGGGCCAAATGTTGTGGTATCGATTGAGGTTGGGATGACGAAGCGCCGCCAAAGCAGAAACTGGAATATCATTTTGAGCAGCAGAATGAGAAACAGTGAGGCGTCTGCGTTTAGGCACTTCAGCAGTCAAGTTGGCTTGTCGCAAGTTGTTCAGGCTGCGTCTGGAACCACACACGGATGGCATATTGAGATCAGCCTTATTGTGAAAACGTATTAAATTGTATAGACGGATTTGTTCTTCTTCTTGCATGGATGCAAAGACTCGGTTGACCAGTCTGGGGTTCTGGTACACGTTGCGCAGCCAAGGGGGAAGGTGATCCAACACTTGCTCGTAGGTGGAAAAAGGCAAAGATTGCATGGGCGGAAGGTGAAGTGGAATGACTAATTCAGTGGATGGAGGAGCAGAAGGATGGGATTTGGTTGAGGCTGTCTTGGTGGGATCAGGTTGAGGATGACGTTTGAGATTACTGAGAAATGCATTCAGGAAGCTCAAATCATTTTGAGGTGGTGGTGGAGGAGGAGCAGGGGGAAGGTAGGATCCCATTTTAGATGCCTTGCTCAAGGACATGCCTTCACCAGTAAGTAAAAGTGCAGGAAGCACGCTTGAAGTGCTGGAGGCACTGTTGCTTTCTAGGTCATCCATCGCAGTCACTTGAATCTGTACGTTTGAATCTGCAGAGTTCAGATGTCCAAGAGCACTTGCGTGAGCCTTGAAGGCATCAAATCCACCAATGAGCACACCAATACGAGGCCTTTGTCCATCAGCTGGCGCTTGTTGAAGGAACTTTCCACACATGGCAGACATTACTGCATTTTCCACACAATTCCTGGAGTGCTCATCATACACCACAATGTTGCTGTATTCTTGCCAGTGTCGCAACTTTTCAATGTGGTCTAAATCACGCATTAGTCCAGTACCAATGATTTTATCAAGGGTAAATGAACTTCTTTTCAATAGAGTCGATGGAATACACGCAGAGATGGATTGTGAAATGTGAGAACTGGCATATAGTGAACTGGAACGGATATCCACCAAAAGAATTGCACGTTTTTGATGAGACATTAGTAGCGAGACTACGTCCTCGACGCTAAATGCATGTGTTTGTGTGTAAACTTCACCAGTTGACGTGGATGAGCAGGTTGAGGGACTTTCAGGGAGGGTGCTAGCGCGTGAAAGCGGTGAGAGAAGTGGAGGATTGAGGTTTGGAGGCAGGTCATGGAGTTTGAAGGCAAGCTTCTAGAGTATGTTAGAGGAGAAGGGGGGAAAAGATAGCATACAGTGGTGGAAGCTGGATGATGACGAACACCGCTCATGAACAACCTGGGGTCCATTTGTGTTTGTTTGACATTGGATGTTGAAGCATTAGCCTGAACAGCGGCTGAGAAGAAGGGGTTGGATGTGTATTCCACAGCAGGAGCGGTGAGGGCGTGACGGGAAAGATGCGGTGAGAAATCAAACATCTTGTCCACGAGAGAAGGTGATGAAGTTGGGGACATGGTGGTGGTGGTGGTGGTGGTGGTGGTGGTGGTGAATTGGAAGCGAACGTAGTCAAAGTAAAAGTGGATGGTGGCTCAAAGCAACCAAAAGGGGTAAAAAAAGTTTGGGAATGTTGCCGTGATGATTGCCAAATTGGATGAAAAAAGAAGTTGTGTAAAATAAGTGAGGGTTGTTGGGCCCACACCAATTTATAACATGTCACAAGCCTGGATCAGTGGATAGGGTCAGTGGTCCAGATCGCTGGATGAGGTAAGCAAGTGGATTTGAGAGGATATGGACCACTAGATCGGATGAATAAGGTGAGGCAAGTGCCACCTGTCAAAAAAGATGTTGGAAAAAAACGTGGACCCCGATCATTGGAAATTCTGAAAGAATCAGGTGTTATGACGTCAGAATTTGGTCGCATGAATCTATTGACGTCATGCCACCGTATTTGTTGCTTGTAATTGGATTGCATGGATGTGATCACAATAGCAGAACACTGCCAACATCAACACTGCACTGAAGCTGA
Source organism: Acaulopage tetraceros (assembly GCA_004114255.1). Taxonomy (NCBI): domain Eukaryota; kingdom Fungi; phylum Zoopagomycota; class Zoopagomycetes; order Zoopagales; family Zoopagaceae; genus Acaulopage; species Acaulopage tetraceros. The sequence continues at coordinate 73,340 of QZWU01000015.1, forward strand.
GGAAAACCTTCCGTCTTGGATTGAGAGGATGATGGTAATGACTGTGTGCCGGGGGTAGTGTGGCAGGACCCTTTTGGGACTCTGAATGTGCATATGCGGCTGTTTGCGGACCATTCTTGCAACGGTGTCTGAAGAATATCTTGAAAATTAATTTAATCTCAAATCTAATCGGCTGGCCACGTTGATGAATTGTAGTACGCTGCCACTATGCACTTTTCACTGCTTATCCTCGGTTTAATGCTGATCAATGAGATTGCGCCAAACCACCACCACCACCAAACTCACTTTGCTCTTTTTCCTGATCCAACGACCTTTGGAGCCAACCAACCTAATGCACCAATGGAATATGATCCACGACTCTTGAAGCTTCCACCCACCACCATCACCACTGACCTCGTACCATTCAATCCCCCTGAACCCTTGGAGGCAGGTCTTGTTCCACGCAAGAAACGACGAAAGAGAGTTGGCGCCAAGATTGGTCGTGCATTTAAAAAGGGATTCAAAAAGGTAGGAAAGGGCCTCAATAAGGCACTCAAAGGTCTGTCCAAGGCAGAAAAAGCTGTCAACAAATTTGTTCGTAAAAAGGTAATCAAAGGCATTGGAAAGGCTTTCAAGGCAATTGGCAAAGTGATTTCAAAGGTACTCACGCCCATCCTTGGTAAACGATTGGTTCTATTGGGTGGTAAGATTGTGGGTGGACTTGTGGTCATTGGTAAGAAGATTGGCAAATTTGTAGTGGATCATGTCGCTCAAATTGCAGGTATTGCAGTTGGGTTTGTGGTGACCAATGTGATTTATGCTGGAATGACTGTTTTGACCATGAATCCAGTGCTTGCTGGTACGATTGCAGGTGCTGCGGGTGGCTTTATTGGAAGTGCAACAACTCAGTTGGTTGAAGGTGCCATCAAAGGCAATCTCATGCCAACTAGTTTGGAAGATGCAGCTAAAAAGACTGGCAGGTTTCTTGCACAAGCATCCATGGCAGCTGCAGCCGGTGCTGTTACTGGAGCCATTACTGCTGGTGTTGGTGCGAGTCTTGGAGCGGTTACTGGAAGCATGGCAGGTAGTAGTGGTCGATTAGCAAGCAAAGGTATCATGAAATTCGGTGCCAAGGGTATTGCCAAAGGCGCATCCAAAGGTGTTGCAAGGGGTGCTGCCAAGGGTGCCGCCAAGAACCAATGGCTCAAATCTGGCTTAAAGGCCTCTGGAAAACAAGTCAAATCCCATTTGAAAGAACAAGGCATGGAATTGATGGAAAAGGCACTTGAACGTGATGGTGCCACCACCATGGCCCAACCTCACACTGAGCTCTGGATGTTACCTGCTCAACAAGGTCACATCCCACCTTTAGCATAGTGAGCATCCAAGCGTGTCATACATTAAATTCTCTTCCTTGTGAAAATTATGGACAACCCTTTTGCTGATGAACAACACATTCCACTAACTAATCAAACAGCAGCAACTGATAATCCATTTGCTGATCCAGCCATTGATTCTGCACTTCATTCCACAGAACCCATTGACGATGATACTCGTACCCTTCTCAAATCCAATTATGAACCACCAGTTTCCAAAACGTCATCGCAGTCCACTCCATCCCCAAATGATGATGTTGCGCGTCGTGAAGCTGAATTGATGAGGAGAGAAGCAGCCCTCCTTGCCCGTGAAACCGAATTACGCGACACACTTGCCAATCCAGCCATACACAAACCACCCAATTTTCCACCCTTTTATCCCTTCATGTTTCACGACATTGATATTGAAATACCTCAAGATTACCGTGAAATCATGAACAAGATTTATTACTCTTGGTTGGCCTTGTTGGGAGTCCTTGGGTGGAATGCTATCAGTGCATTTCTCATTATGATTTCTCACGCTCAGTCTGTTGTGACTGGATCAACTGACTTTGGTACGGCTTTGGTCTATTGCTTCACCATCACTGCTGCAAGTTTCTTTCTATGGTACCGACCCGTCTACAATGCCTACATGAAGGAGAATTCGCTCTACTACTACTTTTACTTTATCTTCAATGGATTCCATATCGTCTTTTCTTACTACATGGCACTCGGTATCCCAGGATCAGGATCAGCTGGTGCCATCAACAGCATTTCCATGCTTACAGATAGCAAAGTGCTTGCAGGTATTTTTGGTTTGGTGGATATGTGTGCTTGGGCAGCATTGGGTACTGGATCCCTATGGCTTTATCGTCAAGTTCACGTGCATTACAGAGCACAAGGCCATACGTTTGAAGCAGCCAAAGGGGAAGCATTACGAACAGTTGTGGCAGGAGGAACACGTACAGCTGTGAGTACCAGTGCAGTTTAATACTACCCACCCCCCTATTAATCCCACCTCTCTTACAACTTGGAATCGGCTTGAGCACTCTTCAACACAGTATCCAACTTTGTAGCAAGCATCATGTTACCCTTCACCTTGAGTTTACCACTCATGAATGCCTTTTGACCATTGAGTTTACCAGCAGCCATATCACAAAAGTCCTTATCAGACACTGCAATGATGATATCAGCTTTGCCTGTTGGTTTACCGAGTTTGACGTCTCCATCGCCGTTCTTGAGGTCAATCGTCCAACTCTGCACTTGTCCTCCAGTGTTCTTGATGTCCAATTGAAAAAGCCCCTTGACTTTCTTCACCATGGCTTGACGTTCAGCTGATGATTTTGCAGCAATACCAGCACCGATTTGAGCAAAGAGGTTGCTAGCTTCGAATCCAGGAACAGTGAGGTCAGACATTTTTTTTGTTGATGGAGATTTGATGAAAGATGGAGTAAAAAGTCACGTGTCACGGTGGAATTGCACTTGCCATGGGCTGAAGAGGTTGATGAGTAATCACAATCAACGCGTTCCTAGTCCATCTGCTTGTGCTTGGCAAGGGGGTGAGTGGACGTTTGTGCTTCATTTGGAATCACTCTATTAAATCTTTTGCTTTCCACTCCACCACCAGCACCAAAATAACATTTGCCAATCAATTTGTTCATAATGAAGCTACTTTTACCCACGATCCTTGTATCCTTACCTGCACTATCCAGTGCATTCATCATCATCACTAATCTAAATAATACCAACTTCTTCCAAGCTCACACAATGGATTACTTTCAACACAACACTCCATTGTTCACCAGAGCAATGTGCCTCTTGACGCCCATTATTGGGGATTACCAGCAGCAAGGCTGTACCTTTTTACCAGCCACTCGCAGCAATCTTACTCCTCAAGAGTTGAAACGTTATCACTGCACAGTTGGCTATTTACCTTGGGCACAGGCAAGGACTGCTGGCTGTAGGAACATTGCTGAAGCCACCAAGGGTGTATCCAACTCTTGGGCACCTACGCTCCATGAAGTCGGACTTCCTGAAGACATTCGATCCACCTTGGTCATTGCTATGCCTTGGTCTGTTCCAGGTGAGCCAGGTGGTCCTGCTACCAGTCCTTACCTTTCTCACAGTTTCACAGCACCTGATCTTGGGCCCTATATGGAAACCATGCTCATTTCGTATGAAGATGCATCTCTCCTTCAAGGTCGTTTTGGATTATGGCCAAAGGACTTGATGGTCAATGTGGTACAGGAAAACTCTGCTTGGAATCAGTTGTATTTGTCTACTGGTTATTATGTGTACATTTGGTCATTGTTTGCAGTGAGTTTGGCAGTGATGGTTGCAGCATCCTTCAAATACGTCTATGCTAAACGACAAGGTCTCATCAAGACCATAGATTATAGGCAACCAGAGCAGCCAGGTGTCGTCTTTTTTGCAGGATTGATCTCTGGTGGTTTGTGCACTACTGCATTGGCATGGCGTCGACAGACTCAAACGTTCTTTTTGCTCAATTACCTCAGCATCTTCTTTTACGCCATTGCCTTTTACACATTGCTTTTGTTGTGGGGTCATTTGATGGCTAGGGAACCAGCATTCCGTAATACCCTCAATTTTGTGCCCTTTAGACTTGCGATCTTTGCAGCTCTCATCATTGCACTTTTGAATTTGGTGTTTGGTATCATGTGGTTGTCTATTTGGCCTGGCGCAACGTTGGGTAGTGCACATGTGGCATTCAGGTACCTTGTGCCCATCAGTCAAGCCGGTGTATTTGCTATTTTCCTAGTGTATTTTGTGAAATGGTCCTTGTGGCGTCAACGCACCTCCCTTCGCACTTTGAATCCAAGACAACTTGCCTTTCAAAAGTTATCTTGGCTTGGAGTCATTGGTTTTATTGCTCAATTGGTTCAATCTTTGGCCGTCATCATTAGTTCAGATCCAGTTGTTGCTAGTTCAGTTGCTGGACTCACTACCGTTTACATTGTGACAGATGTTACCAATGTGATTCGTACCATTGCACTCTTCCTTATCCTCGGCTTGTGTGATCGTGAAGAAGTATTTGCCATGACCTTGGAAGGTAGTCGACGACGACCACGCGACAGTTTCTCCAAAGGTGGATGGATGCGCATGGTTGATGATGATGAAGACGCAGCTGAATTGGAAGCACAGCAAGAGATGAGTATTCGTGAATTTGAGAATTTGGATCCTGAAGAACAGCGACAACGCCGTGAAGCTCAACCAAGACGCGTTTACTTTGATGAAGAAGCTGAAGAACGTAGTTTTGGTGATTCCTCTAGGGGTAGAAGAGCCTCTCAAGCCAATGACGTGAATTTGATGGCATTTGAATAGACCCCCCCCCTCATATGATTTATACATGAACCATTTTACTATCAAGAAACTGTTTTTTTGTCAACTTTGAGATGAAATCTTTTTTCCGTAAAATTCCCACCAGCCTCACTCGTCGATTTGTCATGGCCACGTCATCACCCTCTTTTCAATACCCACTTCCACGCCGTGATGAAGCAGTAGTAGAAAATCTTCACGGTCACTCAGTCGCTGATCCTTATCGTTACCTCGAAGACCCAGAAGCACAGGAAACAAAGTCATTTGTTGATGCACAAAACAAGTTGTTTTTTGATCACATCAAGGCTTACCCACACCACGCTAAACTGCACGAGAATCTCACTGCAATCTTCAACTATGAACGCTTTGGTTGTCCTTTTAAACGCGGTAACAAGTGGTACTATTTCCACAATAGTGGTTTGGAAGCACAAAACGTACTGTATACGCAAGACTCCCTTAAAGGCGAGCCTACTGTCTTTCTCAATCCAAACAAGTTATCAGAAGATGGTACGGCTGCCCTTTCCACTTATGGATTCTCTGATGATGGAGCGTATTTTGCTTATGGTGTCAGTTACAGTGGTAGTGACTGGATCACCCTTTCCATCATGAAGACGGACACCTTGGAAGTCTTGTCTGACACTATCAAGTGGGCCAAGTTCACTGGTATTGCATGGACCCATGATAACCAAGGTTTCTTTTACCAGCGTTATCCTGAACCCAAAGTGGATGAAGGTAAGGAAGGTACAGAGACTGGTGAGAATGTGAACAGCATGCTTTATTATCACAAGGTTGGTACGACTCAAGATCAAGATGTGCTGGTTGTTGCTGCTAATGAAGAACATCCTAATTGGATGTATGGTGCCGAAGTCTCAGATGATGGTAAATGGCTCTTGGTTACCGTTCACAAGGATACTGGAAGGTACAATCAGTTGTGGATTGCGCCAACTAGTGAAACATTGGGGCTTCCTGTAGACGGATTTCAATTCAACAAGATTGTAGACAACTTTGATGCAGAATTCTCGTACATTACCAATGATGATGGTTTGTTTTACCTTTTTACCAACAAGGATGCACCACGTTCCAAAGTATGTACATACAATTTGAATCAAAGTGGCTTTGTTGACCTCATTCCTCAAACTAATGATGTCTTGCAATCCGCCATTGTTGTCAACCAAGACAAACTCATCTTGTGGTACTTGCAGGATGTCAAAAGCACCTTGTATGTGCACGAATTGGTCGGTGGTGCCTTGATTGAGCAGTTGAATATCCCCATTGGTGCCATTAATTCCATGTCTGGTCGTCGCGAGGATACCAACTTGTATGTTGGTCATGCATCTTTTCTTAACCCTGGAATCATTTTTGATTACGATACAGTCAATCGCCAACTAAGCACGTTCCGATCCACTGAGCTTGGTGGACATGTCAATACAGATGCATTGGAAACTAGACAGGAATTTGTTACGAGCAAGGATGGTACCAAGATTCCTGTTTTTATTACTTGTAGAAAGGACTTGGTCAAGGATGGCAGCACCACCACCCTCCTCTATGCCTACGGTGGTTTCTCCATCAGCATTACACCTGCTTTTAGTGCTAGTTGGCTCTCTTTCCTTCTTCACTTTAATGGATGTGTTGTGGTTGCTAATTTGCGTGGTGGTGGTGAATATGGTGAAGATTGGCACATGCAAGGTGCTCAAGACAAGAAACAAAATGTGTTTGATGACTTTCAAGCTGTCGCAAAATGGTTGTGTGCTGAAGGCTATACACAACCCTCCAAACTAGCCATCCAAGGTGGTTCTAATGGTGGACTCTTGATTGGCGCATGCATTAATCAAGCACCCGAGCTGTTTGGTTGTGCCATTGCAGATGTTGGTGTGATGGATATGCTTCGTTTCCACAAATTCACCATTGGTCATGCTTGGAAGGCTGATTATGGTGATCCTGATGTCAAGAAGGACTTTGAACACTTGATCCGTTACTCTCCTCTCCACAATGTACGTCGTGACAACGCTTATCCAGCCACCTTGCTCTGCACAAGTGATCATGATGACCGTGTGGTTCCTTTGCACTCCCTTAAACTTGCTGCAGAGTTACAGTATTGGTCTAGGTGGAACAAACAACCTGTCATGATGAGAGTGGATACCAAATCAGGTCATGGTGCAGGTAAACCCACGCAAAAGCGCATTGAGGAAGTGGTGGACAAGTACGCATTCCTCGCCCTCGCACTGGATGCCCCCTTCCACCCCTAATCCGCCTCTGAAAATACACTGTGTGTTCATTCATTCACCCAGAGTGTCTCGAATACATACATCGTCGGACAAGCTGGCCAAGAGACGGGTCCGTCCCACCTGCCGCTCACTGTTGAAAAAAACTTCTTTTTTTAACTCCCATTTCCTACCACTCATCTCCACCCGCCTGTATCCTTTTGATCGATTGATCATTATATATAAAACAGCCCCTACATCACCTCAGCCTCCTCCTCGGATACTTTGATCCTCGCATCTGCCTTTGGATCAAACTCATCACCACCACTTTTACACACTCAGTCACACAGGATCGCATATATGCGTTCATTACTCTTCCTACTCTTTCTCATCCCTCTCATCAGGGCAACTATTACTTTTTCAAATGTTGCAAAGAATGTGACCGTTCAGGCTGATACTTATGACTACTACGAACATCGTGAACCAGCATACAACTTGACTAGCTGTATCCTGGTTCAAGTAACTTCCACTTCCTCCCATTCTGGCTGCACCTTCTCTCCTGCACGTCCCCTGCCTGGCTTCAATATCAATGGACCTCTTTTGCTCAACTACACCTGCACTGTCCTCTTTATGGACATGTTTTATGGGTTGCAGGCTGGATGTCATAACATTGGAGAAATGGCCCAGGGGGTCAAGGATAACTTTGTACCCACGCTATCCAACGTACAATACCCTGACAAGGATGTGACGTTGGTCATTGTGTTACCAAGGCAGAATGGTACTAATGTTTACGCTGGACCCATCACGACGCCCTACTTGTCGCATAGCTTTACAGTGTCTGATGGTGCACCTGTTCTTCGTACCGTCATGGTCACTTCAGATAGTGCAAGGGAATTTGCTGCTGAATTCTCTACAAGACGTATTGGTGAAGTGGTGGTTAATCTGGAACAAACTCCAGGGCCATGGAACGATGCAGTCCTTTCTGCTGGCTACATTGCCTTTAGGTGGCTGTTGTTTGCTCTTACCATTATTTTGGTTATTTATTCCTTGTACCGACTCTTCCTAGCAACCGTTCAAGGCACCGTCAAAATGGATCAAAGAACAATTGTGTTTGTTGGTGGTCTCATCTCTGCCATCATGTACGCCGTTGCTCTTACCCTTCGAAGACAGACTCAACTCTTCTTTTTATTGGAAATCATCAGTTCCTTCATGTTTGCCATGGCTTTCTATACGCTCTTGCTGCTCTGGACTGGTATTTTATCAAAGGTTCAAAAGATGAGTCAGTTTTCTCCTCTTCGCATTGGCATCTATTTGGCCATGTTGATTGCTAGTTTCAACGTGATTTATGGCTTGGTTTGGATCAGCATTTGGCCCAACAAGACTATTGCTGGTATTCATTCTACCATGCGATACGTGCTTCCAGCATCTCAATTGTTGGTGGCTTTCCTCTTCCTCTTTTACGCCATTCGATTCCAAATGCGCAAGAGCAGTTACAATGCATCAAAGGACACCAGACGTGCCTTGACCAAGTTGGCATGGCTTGCAGTATTGGGTTTTGTCACATTTCTCATCAAAGCTGTTTGCAATTTCCTTGGTGCAGAACTCTCTGTGTCATCAACGGTTGGTGGTGTGCTTTCCATCTTCCTCCTACAGGATATCGCTGCTTTTGCTCGTGCAGTAGGTATCTTGTTGATTTTGGGTGTCAGACTTCCAGAACAACGTACCACCACCACCAGCACCAGTGGATCTGCTTCTACTGGTACTTTCTTGTCATGGGGTGGATGGTCAAAGGGATGGAAGCGCGCTATTTATGGATCTCAAGCCACTTCTCAGACCATGAGTCAGTCCATGAGTCAAGGCACAAGTACCATGGGCATGATGAGCTCAGTTGGTGAACCTGAAAAGAAGGGCATCAACAACCGACATAGTAAAGCAACAGCACGCCTTTCAAGTGGTGGTAGCAGTGATTCTACTGCAGGAGTAGTCACACCCACCACTGGTGTCTCATTGCATGCACCAGCAGCAGCACCACCAACAGATGGAGCAAACAAGCCTAAATGGAGACCCAATTCCACAGTCAGCAGCACAACAGGTAGTGGTGGCAACAAAAAGTGGCGTAAATAATCACAAAAAAAAGAGTGGAAATGTAGATATATAGTGTGTGTGCCTGTGTGTGATTAAATCATCTATTTTAATTACGATGCATCATAGCCACCACCACAACACTAACCAACCCCATCATCCAAGCCCATACTTTAGGCTTCAACCCAACACCTGCACTACAAGCAGCACAAAAGTTTGCACCAGAAGCATAAAACTGAAACTGCAAATCAAAACTAGGCATCAAATATCCTGCAAGTGGCGTCGCATCCCATCCTCTCTCATCATAAATCACTCCATAATACTGCACACTGGTCATCAATGGACCAAACGTCAAATCATCCCATTTTCCAGTTTGCCATACATATTTAGTAACACCACCACCAACTGTCGTGATATTGGTCCATTGTCTCCTATCCGTACTAATCGCAATAGTTAGATTGGTTGGTTTGACTTGGACGTTGTCATCATATTTCCAGGCGATCGTCACGTTATCACCAATTCTGAATCTGGCCTTATTGACAGATGTGATGGCTGGTTGGGTGAGAGTAAGTCTACCTGCTGCATCTGTGGTTACATTGTCTCCTGGTGAGGTTGAATTGGAGGTAAGGGGTGGAGTTTGGGTTGGATCATTGATGGTAGTGTTTGGATTGTTGTTTGGGGCACCTGTTGTTGGTGGTGGTGCGGTTGTTTGTGAAAGGGCGAATGGTAGGAGGAGCAGGCCGATGAATGTGATTGAGAATTTCATGCTCAATTGTGTGTGTATATCAAAGTAGGGAGGGGATTAAGAGTTGATGATGGATAGTTCTAAAAAAGTAAAAAAGTGTAACACCACGTGACTTTTTTCTATTATTAGATGTGCAAACTATTCTTGACCAAATCCAACTGTTTCTTCAATGGCCATGGTCAACTTGTGTACCAATGTTTCGTAGGATTTGTAGGGTGGTAGATCGATGCGGTTGAAACAAGTGTGGCTTTTGGGCAGTTGTTTGACATCTCCGCTCATTTCAACTGTGAATCGTCTTGGCCCATCACTTCCTTGCAAATCCTTGAATCCATTGACAGGGATACGCGAAGTTCCTGTGGAGAATTGCAATAATCTCGCCTTCTTTTCAGCATCGTAGGAACGTACGCACTTCCAGAACCATTGAATCACTTCATCTTGTTCCGTGTATCCACGATAATCCGTGTGCCTCTTCCAATCATCCACATCAATATCTGCAATACCACCAATAAGGAGTTCTAATTCACGTTCATCGAATACAACAATTAGGTCTTGAGGGACAAGTTCATTGAAACCCGTTTTGAATGCTTCGAATTGCTCCTTGACGCGTGATGCAATTTTGTACTCTGTAATCAATTCCACATATTCCTTTTTGTTTTCTTCCGTCACTGGGATGTTTCGGCCATTTTCCTTGAGGTCAACCGTGTACTTTTCACCAAATCGCTCGTCTTCAATTGAGAAATCCAAATCTAAAACATCTGTAATGTCATTCTCGAGCATCCATGTCAGACTTCTAAAGTACTCTGCATCCACACTTTCCATGTCAGACAAGGCAACTTTCTTGCAAAGGATCATTTTGTAGAGACTGGTGACAAAGAAGGCATCAAGGAATCTACGATGAAACACTGCAAGACCAACCACCCTTCCAATGAACTTGAAGTAGTTGAGATGCTCAGGATTAATACCAGAATGTGGATTGATTTGAAGCGTGTAGTTGTCATGCGCACCATACTCAAAGAGACAGTAGAATGGGTTGAACATTTCGTGCGATAGGAGGAAGAAGAATTCACGACTGACGCCACCATAATCCAAACCATCCTCTCCTTCAAACTTAACCATGAGGCGTTTCTTGAGTTCAGTGGGAGAGTGTCGCATGATTTCATTGAAGGAATCTTCAAAGATGGTTTCACGTCTAACTCGAATATGGCATTGACCAGCTGATGGGCGAATGGCTGATTGTGAGCGGAAATAAATGAGTTTTCGTCTGAAATCTCGTTTGTACTGAGGCACATTTTGATCAAGGCTACTGGGTACACGGGGATCATCCCACGTTGTTGTTTTGGTGTTGTGATCTACATAATATATTCTGCCTGCGTTGGTGAGACGCATCTCCCAGCCAGAGGGTAAGGGGCCAAGTGCAGTGACGGATTGAGGAACAGTGACTGACTGACCAGTGGCTGCAGAGTTGGGTGTGTTGAAGGTGCGTACAAACACTTGTCGTCTTGGATCCACCCAAGTAGTAGTACGAGTGTTGTGATCCACAAAGTACACACGACCTTCAGGAGTTTCACGTTGTTCCCATCCAGGTGGTAAGGCACCAAGAGATCCTTCTTGAGGTACAATCGTTCCTGGAGCAGGACCTTCTTCAGGGAGTGTACGGTGCTGATGCTGTTGTCTCTCCATCTCTTCTCGTTCCACATTAGCAGTGTTTCTCTCCGTTGCAGTGGAATTCAAAGGAGGTCGAGTCCATGTGGTAGTGCGTGAATTGTGATCCACATAATAAGTTCTTCGAAGGTGATCCACTCGTCTCTCCCAGCCAGGAGGAAGTGCTCCATACTGATCTTCAAAGGGTGAAAGAGTGCGTGTGGTGGATGTGCCAACATCTGATGATCGACCAACTGTACCACCCCCTGCATTTCCACCCGTAGTTGTGGTCGTATTTACACTAAGCGTACTGGTTGTAGGGCTACTTCCATTATTCACTGTGACTGCAGGTACATTTAGAGATCGACCTGGCATAACTGCAGCTGGATCAATGCCACCCACTTCTGTGCTCAAGTTGAGAATGAGTCTTCCATGCACCACTTCATCAGTATTGGACTTTTTAAGGTCCAATGTGAGCATTTCATCGCCACCTGCATAAACGTCAAAGATACTTCTCACTTGCAAATTAACGGTTCCAAGAAAGCCTTGCGTCTTCTTCTTGCTAAACTTCTTTTGATCGAATATTTGCACAGCCACCACACTGTCGTTATTCACTCGTAGGAGAAATGGTTCGTTCCAATATGGGTTGAGTGTCTTTTTCATCACTTTGGAGGTGTGCGTTTGTTCCCCATCGACGGTAATCACAGCAAAAGGATCAGGATTACCTAAAGGAGGTTAATGGAGGTAAAAGAGAGAGCCTACGGAGCAAATCTCGCTTTACAAGGCCATCTGCAGCAACCACTAGGATGGGATGAGAGGTGCAAGGAGGAAATGTGGATCAAGGATACCTGTTAATTTTACTGGAATTCTACAGGGGAATGAATCAAGTGGCAGGGGAGGGGGATGCATACAGATCCGTTCGTTCAGTCATGTGTGGACAATTTCAATTGGGAAAAGGCGTGAGCAGAGTTGTGCAAAAATTTTTCTTTTTTTATATGGCATCAGCTCGCAAAGCTTCCTCTGTCACGTCCAATTTGACCTTGCAACTCACCAAGATTATCAGAAATTATAGAGAACGCGAAAATGTGGAGCATTTTAAAGATTTGAACCTTGTTGACGTGGTTAATCACGTGCATCGAAGTGAATTCCAATTCAAACGATTGAAAAAGCAACAAGTGGAAAAGTTGACGGATCAAGTATTACGGGATTTGTATGAGGAAGAACGCGTAACTGACATGGTGAATGGAGTGATGGAGGACGTGGAGGAAGATGATGAGGATGGAGAAGGCATTTTTGGTGAGCCACAGCCCAAAGGAGCTAATACCATGAATAAGGATATTATCAAGAGTTGGGCACCACATGTGACACAAGCAGAGGCACCACCAACGCCATCAGCTGGGGAAAAGAAGAAACGGCCGGCATCGGGTGAAGAAGGTCAAGTCAAACGACGTAAAAGTACGCCTTTCATGCAAGCAATTGATCCACCTAGGTAAAAAGGATCCTCATCAAATCGATCGACCTGCAGTACGGTTAAAGGATTTGGGTGGAATTGACAACTGCATTGATGATTTACTTGAATTGATTGCCATGCCAATTCTGCACCCAGAAATCTATCTTCATACAGGAGTGCAACCTGCACGCGGCATCCTCCTTCATGGCCCTCCTGGATGTGGTAAAACCCTCCTTGCCAATGCGATTGCAGGTGAACTTAACGTACCATTCATCAGTGTATCAGCACCAGTTGTGGTCAGTGGCATGTCTGGTGAATCGGAAAAGAAGATTAGAGAGATCTTTGATGAAGCCAAAGAATGTGCACCCTGTCTCGTATTCATTGATGAGATTGACGCCATCACTCCTAAAAGAGAGACTGCTCAGCGTGAAATGGAAAGGCGCATTGTGGCACAGCTGCTCACTAGCATGGATGATTTATCATGGGACAAGACAGATAACAAACCAGTCATTATTATTGGTGCTACTAATCGACCAGACTCATTGGATGTGGCCTTGAGGCGTGCAGGTAGATTCGATCGTGAAATCAGCATTGGTGTTCCTGACGATGTTGCAAGGGAAAAGATTCTTCGAGTATTGGCAACAAAACTACGACTTGCAGGTGATTTCGATTTCAAAGCATTATCCAAAGCAACTCCTGGGTACGTTGGTGCTGATTTAAATGCCCTGACTGCTGCTGCTGGGATGACTGCAGTCAAGCGTATCTTTACACAACTTGGTGGACAACTCTCTCAGAATTCTAATATGATGCAAATGGATCAAGATTTCCAGCATCCACTCTCCAGTCTAGCTCATATCATTGCTCAAGATACTGGTAACAATCGTGATACGGATCAATTACGATCTATTGCAGAATTCCTTCAAACCCATCCTGATCCCCTTACCTCTGAACAACTCGAAACCCTAGCCATTACCAATGATGACTTTATCCAAGCACTTGATAAGGTTCAACCCAGTTCCAAGAGAGAAGGATTTGCCACAGTACCTGATGTTACATGGGAGGATATTGGTGCGCTTCATCACATTCGAGATGAACTTCGCATGGCTGTAGTTGAGCCGATTCGTCATCCAGAGTGGTTTGCACGCGTTGGTGTCACTCAGCCAAGTGGAGTGTTGTTATGGGGTCCACCTGGTTGTGGTAAAACATTGCTTGCCAAGGCTGTTGCCAATGAAAGCAGAACCAACTTTATCAGCATCAAGGGTCCTGAATTACTCAACAAGTATGTGGGTGAGAGTGAACGTGCACTCCGTCAAGTATTTGCGCGTGCAAGAGCCTCTTCACCATGTGTCATCTTTTTTGATGAATTGGATGCCTTGTGCGCTCGCAGAGATTCTAATCAATCAGAAGCAACTGCTCGTGTTGTCAATACTCTTTTGACAGAATTGGATGGTGTTGGTAATCGCAAACAAGTCTATGTGATTGCAGCCACCAACAGACCTGATATGATTGATGGTGCCATGATGAGACCTGGTCGCCTTGACAAGTTGTTGTATGTGGAACTTCCTAGCCCTGGTGAACGATTGGATATCCTCAAAACCCTCTCTAAAAAGACGCCACTGTCACCCACACTATCACTCGAGTCCATTGCGCATGATGCAAGGTGTGAAGGGTTCAGTGGTGCTGATATTGCTTCTCTTGTGCGTGAAGCATCCATCATTGCATTGAGACAGTATATTCAAGTTGCTGATAGTGGATTTGCCACTGGCATGGATGATCAAGCCAACATTGTCGTTCAATCAGAGCACTTTGACCTCGCATTCGACAAAATCCCACCTTCAGTCTCTAAACAAGACAAGTATCACTACGATAAGCTTTGCAAGACATTTGGTAATGCAATTCAACGCTCTTAATCCTCCTCCCTCCCTTTTTATTCCTTTGGTGCGATAAATGGATCCATTCCACCCATCTTTGCTACGCGCAGCCTATCCACCTTTCCATGAACCTCTTCACTCCACGTTGGAAATGGCACTGGTTCTTCACTCAACTTGCCCAAATTCTTCTTCTTGATCGCATCCTTTATCCTCACCACTTGTCCATCATGCCCAGGCACAGCACCCTTCACATACAACACATTCTCTTGAGCATCCACCTTGATCACCTTGAGGTTTTGTACAGTCACCCTTTCACCTCCCATCCTTCCAGGCATCTTTTTACCCTTAAAAACGCGTCCAGGATCCTGATGTTGTCCCGTACTTCCCATACTTCTATGGCTTAGAGACACACCATGAGAAGCGCGTAATCCCTTAAAGTTCCATCTCTTCATGGCACCTTGAAATCCCTTTCCAATGCATGGAGCACTCACATCCACAAATTGTCCAGGTAAGAAATGTAAGGCACCAAGGACTGTTCCTGGCTCAAGTACCGCGTCTTTTGTTACCATAAACTCTTGTAATTGTTTCTTTGGAGGCACACCATGTTTTGCAAAGTGTCCACGAAGGGGTTTGCTCACACGATGAGGTTTTTGATCACTTGTTCCTAATTGTAACGAGATGTGACCATTTGCACGTGGGATTGTTTGTACAACTTGAACATTATCCAAATGCAGCATGGTTACGGCGTGCCTGCGTCCCCATTCATCCCAAAAGGCCGTCATGCCACGTTTGATTGCAAGTGCACCTGAACGAATCGACATTTTTTTAATTAGAAAAAGTTTTACCATTTGGTCTCTGGTTGTGCCTTGTAGGTGAAATACGCGTCTCTGTTAAAGTAGGAGACTTCAGTCTCGTTCTCTAGAGGAGGGGTTAATTGGAGCGAAAGTGGACTTGCCAATTCCAACATCACACAAGCGGACTTGATCGTCATCCAGAAACCAATCTTCATGGTCCAAATTGATAATCAGATTACTCGTTTTAGAGCCATGGGCATGCGTGTACACTTTGAGTGTGTCGTATTGGACATTGAGATAAGGTTTCATTCCACTTGCTGTGCTCATTTCCTCCTTTATGCGCTGTTTCAACTCTCCCACCGTCATGGTCTCATCCACTTCATGCAGCAACAAGTTCTTGAAGGTGCGGTACTCGAATGATTTGATGAGGCGAATTGTAATGACCTTCAACATTTGACAAAAGATTTATCCTCAGTATGGGGTGAAATGTCCCCTTCTGCCCCTTGCACGCGGTCTAAATCCCCCTGGCCGACCTCCCCTACCCCTTCCTCTCTTCATTCCAGGTATATTTGTTCGCTTTTGACTCACTTTTAGCAACCTTCCTCTGAATAGAGATTCGTTTAGGGTCATGGCATTGACCACTGCTGCTTGATCTGCAAATTCCACGTACGCAAAGCCCTTTGGTTGCCCTGTGAATTTGTCACAATTGATGGTGATGCGATTGATGGTCCCGCATGCCTGGAAATGTGCCTGTAGTTCTTCAGGAGTTGAGCCATAGTCCACATTACCCACATAAATGGAACGTGCATCCACTTCTTCCTTATCTAACACGCGTCAAATGTCAAAAGGTAGCCACTGACCTTCTTCAATTGCTGCATTCATTTCAGATTCCATCTGTGCTTGCATTTCACGTAATTTGGCTGCTTCATCTTCCATTTCCTGCACACGCCGTCTCATGGCCTCCATCTCCTAATTGCAATCAACATGCCATGATGGTGGATTACGTCATCATCATTGTCCAACAGGCTGGCTTCAAGTGGATCAATTTCTGATAATTTTTCCATGTCCAAATTCAGATTGAAAAATCAACAATTGACCAAATTATTTAAACGATCCTCTGCACCACCAACACAACCGGCTGATGATCAACCTGCACCTGTTTATTTAGTTCAGAAAATCCGCTTGTACATTACCCCAACTTGCCTTGTATTCATAGCCCTTGATGCTGATCAAGTCCTGTACCTTGATTTCGTCACAGGCACTTGGCAATCGCCTTCATCTCGACCTCCCCTCCACCACGTTGATTTAGAAAATGCTAGACAGTTTGATATTTATGGCATCATTGGTACAATTGACTTATTCTCTGGCAAATATGTCATTGTGGTCACGAGACGCCGTTTGGTTGGTCAAATCCACTCACATAATGTGTACAGATTGGATAAAGTGGCCATACTCCCTCTGGATGCTAAGCGTGCCTCCGAAATCATGGACATGTTGAATGCGAGGCGTGGATCCATGGATGTCAAACCTGGGGAAGACAGTGATGGAAGTAGTACTGAGGCAAGTTCAGCAGAAGAAGAGGTTACTGTTACAGATGAAGATTATGAAGAGGAAGAAGAAGAAGAGAATTTTGCGCAGTCTGCAGCTGGATTCATGAAAAATGTTCAATCAGCTATTGTGGATTTGGCTAAATGGTCACCTTCAGATACAGTTCGTATGGCTGAATTGGAGACCAAAGTGGTGAGGGAGATTCATGGCATCTTTACGCGTGGTGGCATGTTCTTTTCCTACACGTTTGATCTAACACGCCGCATGCAAGACATTCAGCATGACAATACGAGTCCATTGCATCAAATGGTTGACAAGAGGTTTTGGTGGAACGAATACCTCAGTGCCGAACTCGTTAACCAAAAAGCACACTCTTGGATTTTACCCATCATGCAGGGATATGTACAAATTGAACAATGTGTGATGGAAGGTCAGGCATTTGACTTTATTCTCATTTCAAGGAGGAGCAAGGAGCGTGCAGGGATGCGTTACCAACGACGTGGAGTGAATGAGCAAGGTGCAGTGGCCAACTTTTGTGAAACTGAGCAAATTGTGATTCTCAACAGACACGGCACTCTGCACACTACATCACTCTTGCAAACGCGTGGATCCATTCCTTTGTTTTGGTCTCAAACGCCTTATCGACTACGACCCAACCCAGTGTTGATGAGAAGTGAGCAAGAGAATCTGGATGCATTCAACAAACATTTCAATGACCAAATCAAGTTGTATGGTGATCAAATATGCATCAACCTTGTAGAACGGCAAGGTAGAGAAGCCATCATTGGAGGGGAGTATGCTAAAATGGCTCAACGCATCTCTCCTCACCCTCACTTTGAGTACATTGAATTTGACTTTCATGAAGAGTGTAAAGGGATGAAGTATGAGAACCTCAACCGCCTCATCTCCATCCTGGAACCCACCTTTTCCAAGATTGAATCGTATTGGTCAGGATCACCTGGAACAGTCTTTTGTACACAAACTGGTGTCATTCGTACCAATTGCATGGACTGCCTTGACCGTACTAACGTCGTTCAAAGTGCCATTGCTCGCACTGTCCTGAATCTTCAATTGATGCGTCTTGGCGTTCAATTCTTTCCTGAAGTTGGCATTTCAGTCTATGAAGATTTTGAACTCGCCTTCAATGACGCATGGGCCAACAATGGTGATGCCATCAGTAGAGAGTACGCTGGTACTAGTGCCTTGAAGGGAGATTTCACACGCACGGGCAAGCGCAACATCCAAGGTGTGGTGAATGATGCCACCAATTCCATTGCACGACTCTACCAAAATGCATTCCGTGACATGTTTCGTCAAGCTGCAATGGACTTTATTCTTGGTAACCATCAACTTGACATTTTTGAACATGTGGAAGAAACCAACCAAGCAGTGGAACCTGGAGACGAAGATCGTTGGGCAAAGATCCGCAGCAATGCAATCGACATTTCCAAGAGTATTGTGCTTGCTCAAGATGAAGAATGTCTCAATGGATGGACTTTGCTCACTCCCACCAAACCCAATGTCAAACTTCACACTTCCTATGAAGAATGCATTGTCCTCCTCACACGCACCAACCTCTACATTTGTTCCTTCCATTATGCTCTTGAAAAAGTAGTTCAGTTTAAACGGATTGCACTCCACACCCTCGAACACATCCAAAAGGGCGTTTATATCCTATCCACCACCAAACCACAACATTTAATCCCTCAAGACAATTATGGATTTACCATTCATTATCGTCCTGAAGGTGAAGATATGCGATTCAATTCAGGAAGTTTACGCAATTCACCCATGTTGACCAACCTCATCACCAATCTTCGTGGCAACACTTGTGTCTTTCAACCATTCAAAGCAGTGCCTCCCACCATGGTAGGGGAAGCACATAAATCATCAGGAATGGGAAGGAAAAGACAGGAAGCAACGTGCCAAGATGTTGTTGAGAGAATTGTGGCCGAGATTGTATCAGCCACGTTCAATACTGGACTTAAATTGGAAGCGTTTATAGTGGATGAACCTATTGTGAGTGAAGAAGAAATCAAGTCCAAACAGAGTTTGATGGAAAAGGTGGCCAACAAGTTGAAGCCATTTTTACAGCAACAGTCCAGGGCTAATAAGAGGAGTTCCTCGCTTGTGCATTATTCAGAAAGTAGGAATTAAAGTGATTTGGACATTGGTACGCGATTCTTGTGATGAATTTTGATGTGGCATTGGAAATTGCAAAGGAGATTGATGATGCTCGCACCATCCTCAGTCTAGCTAGGACGTGTCGCATGATGTATCAGATCATCACGACATCCAAGACGATTTGGAAAAGATTGCTTGGATTCAACTCTGCTCCATCACAATTCTCAGATCCATCCTATGCAACTTTTCGTGCCTTTTGGATGTACCAGCATCGATGGAAGCATCCACACTATATCATAAATCCATACAAGTACACATCCATCAATCTTGCAAATGATCAACCCATCAAACAAGTATTTCATGTGGATAGGCACATTATCCTGCTCACTCCTGACTCTTTTTGCATTATCCAACTCACCATTCCATTTGGCTTAAGGGAGATGGCCAAGTTGGATCGACTACCTGATTCTACTCATCATCATTTACTCATCAAGGGCAGATACATTGTGTCAAGAGACTCGACTGACCAACATTACTTTTGGACTGTCTATGGACCATTGGGAGAGAAAAGGATGGACTTGGCACCATCCATTGTATTTAGGGCAGAGTGTATTGTTGGCCATACGTTGATTGGAGCAACAAGTGAAGGTGTTTACTTGCTTGATTTGGATGCACAGGGTACAGAGTTGGTCCATTTAGACTATAATATCATTACTATTGTACCAACTGACTATGGAATGGTGGCACTGGAGTATGTGCAAGAGAGATACCAGTTGAGTGAGTGGAAGGTACAGTCCAGCAAGAATGTGGTTCAGAATTCTATCGCAGTCTTGGATTTACCTGAATTCAATAGCCTTGGAATGTGTCACTATGATCATTGGACAGTTGTTTATGGATACCAGTGGATTGATGGCATAGTTCAAGGCACTCTCATCACTTGTGAACCAAGTCAGCCACTGCATGTTGTGTATTTGGGAGCATGTGTGACTGGAGTGCTTATGCATTCAGATTTATGGTTTGTACTTTATGAAGAAAATGGATTGCAGACATTTATGAAGGGATTCCATACACCAACCAAGTCCACTTGTCCCTTTAGTCAGCTCAAGTATCAAGTCTGGATGGATATTGAACATGATGAACTTTTAATCATGCATGGTCAGCTGTCCAGTCATTTAGTACTGTTGAAATGTCCTAGTCATATTGTGGTAGTGGATTTGATTCAGGGACAAGTGGTAAATGTGGTGGAGATCCAGTCCATTGTAGCAACACAGCAAGATGATCTCACTTACCAAGTGGACTGTAGTCCTTTGGGCATTTCCCTGCATGGCACCTTTGACACTGGACAGAATAAACTTGAAATGTTGATTCCATGAAAAAACTTTGATGATTCACGAACCACGACCATACAAAATTGCACGACTTGTTACGATCCTCTTGCTCGCTGTAGTATTTGGCCTCGTCATTAGCTTCAATTTGGATAAATTAGCCGAAGGACCAGCAAATCAACGATTGTCCACCCAGATCAGAGGCCAAGCACAATTGCCACGATTCCTATTCCATCCACCCAACAACCACACTGTACTTCCACCAGTAAATTGTACCTTTGGTGATACGTTCGACCTCCACCCATACAGATTGAGAGAAAGCAGTAGTATTGGGCGTAGAGGATTGCGACAAGATGCTCATCAACTTTACAGATATGCCATGTCCCTCCCAAACCCACCAGATACACCACTCGAGCTATTTTACAAGGTCAAGCAAGCCATAGCCGTCGGGGAATTCGCCTTAAAGTATGAAGAACAATACGCCCCTTATGAACTGTATGATGCATTTATTGCACTTGCTGAAGCTAATGGTGCAATATCCAACCAGGATTTAAGGTTTGATCGATGGAACTTCATATCCTTCCAACCAATCTTTCCGAATGGTGATGCGAGTCAATTTCACGTGGGATACAGGCAAATTGCGCTCACCTGCAAACTCACTGCGCCACTTGAAATCACCACATCCAATGCCACTGACATGAATTACACAGTGACTGGAACCTCTACTAGTAACTTGTTTGGTCATTTATCCGATTCGTATTTTGACGCCTCTACAAAAATCTTTGGGATTAATGCAGCAGTTATGAGAGGGCAACACCAGGTTTTGACTTATGCAGTAGAGTCCATTTGTACTGAATCACTTGAATGCCACTATTATGCGGTTTGCAAGATAATTACTCGTTGTCGACCCAACCACAAGCTGTCCATGGTACAATCTCACTCTGTCAACGACCTGCCACTTCCCACCATCCTCACTAATGCTACAAGCCCTCAAGAGCTGGCCAACTCTGCATTTGTAACTATTCAACTTCAGGCCACAGAGGGTGGAAACATTCCTGTACTTGTGAGTACCCGTTCATTTGACTATGATGTCCTTCAAGTTCTCGCTTCTGTCTTTTCAGCACTTTCCATGCTATTACTCATTTACAAGATCATGATGGGAGACTCACGATTTGATCCGTTTGGCCTAATCCAGCGGTACCTCCTGAGGAGCACGACATCCAAGTGGTTTACACAAGTTGTTGAGCAAAAGTCGGAAGATGAATGGTTGGAAAATGTGTTGTTTACACTTTATTTAAAGGGTGAAGGGTTACATGGAAATGAAGAATCCATGAGTCAGCAAGTCAAAGCAGTCTTCAAGGCACTCAAGATGCGCAAGCAGGAGGGAGATGAGCAAGTTTGAGTGTGCACTGTTTCTCTTTTATGAAAAAAGTTTTACCACACAATCCCATTGATCTTAATGCAGTGTTCTCACCTGATGGGAAGCGATTAGCCACCATGGCTGATCCAAGGATCGTTTCCATTTATGATACAAGTGTACGATTACCTGCATCAATACCCATTCCTTTAGAATTGGAAAATTATTCAACGATTGCATCATTCAACCACGATTGTCAATCTGGAATGGAATCCCGTCCACGATAAGCTCATGGCTTGCAGTCATAACGAGATATTCCTTTGGAATACAAAAGCAAGGATGCCTTCTTTCAAGTTTGACACATATAGTCTGGCAAACTGTTATACACTAGTCCTTGTTTATTCTGGTGGTCAGCTATCAAGTGGTTTCCGTGTGGTAAAAAGTACATTCGTGCAGATAGACATAGTTCAGCTTCAATTAGAGCACGTACATGTTTACCCTTGTCCTGATTATCGACATGTAGAGGACAAATGGACGAACTATTACAGAAATATGGGAATTACATGGAGATTTAGTGAGATTTGAAGCACATCCAGTGGATGAAACGTCCTTTCTCACGGTAGAAACCGAGTACGACTACTTGAAATGTCAGATCAAACTGTGGAATATTGAGTTTTTTGATCAGGTTGCTGTGCAGTGGCAATTGACGTCTCCAAATAGGAACTCGATACGAGGTTCATCCTTCTTTCAGAACCGATGGTTGGTGATACGAGAATATGAGGGCTCCAAAGTTCATTTGTGGGATGTAGAGGAGAAGAGACTGGTTGGGGATTATTCATATCAAGTGGATGATTTTCGCGGTTGTGTGATTGCTGGAGATGACGCAAGATATGTTTTAATGGTGTACCACAAGTACATTCATGTAGTGAATCGGACTACTGGCAAGGTTGCTGGCAAGATCAACCAGACTAAAAACTCTATTTGGGGAGTCACTGTGAATCCAGCACATCCTGCTCAGATTGTCGTTTGTGAAAAGAGTTTACTCTCAAGTCATAGTGGAACGGCTGTTGTGATGCATTTTGAACAATGGATGACCTTGTTTGGTAGATTGAAGCAGTTGATGTGGACGACCTCCATTTGAAAATCAGCAATTGCTACACAAACAGGAGGGAGAATGTCAAGTTTAATTACAACAATCTCTTGATCCATCCTTCTTGAATGCCCTTTAAGAAACTCCATTCAGAGGATGGTGCCTTGAAGTTCCAAAAGAACCAACCATTAGCAGATCCATAGGCCTTGGACTGAGCTTCAAAGAATTGTTGTAAAAAGTGGCGATACTCTGACGTAAGAGGCTGCTCACACGTTGCATTGGGCTGAATAGGACCCTTTCCAGCACGACTGGGATGCGTACCATCCCACCTAGCACCCACACCCCATCCATTCAACCAAGGCGCGCAATCTGTCGTAGCAAGTGACCATTCACCCACAAATGTCCACAAATCAGATTGTTTGAGTGTTTGAGCAGCTTGTTGTGCTGCTTGAAGATGCTGTTCACGGGACATTCCAAGCAAATCTTCTGTAAACACATGGTAAATGTGGGTATCCATGACCACATTCTCGTACTCTGGTGGCATCATGAATCCCTTCCATGCACCAACACCAAGGAAAGCGTCATGCAACACAACTGCAACATCTTGGAAGGAGAGGTGGCGACGGATTGCCTTGTAACCATCCTTGTAAAACTGTCTCAATACATTCATATCCAAACCCCAAAAGGCAGGTTCGTTGACTAACTGGATACCCCAGACATGTGGTTGAATGTGAGGTTGAGCAAGTGAGGCCGCCATACGTTCAATGACTTGAAGAGTGCGTTGAATGTTGTAAGGAGATGCATGCCAACGAATATCGCCCCTCTTGCCACTATTGTCAAATCCATTCTGACTACCAGGAACACCATGCAAGTCAATGAGAACCTTGAGTCCAAGTTTACCTGCTAATGGAATGATGCGTAACAAATGGTTCCAAGAGCCAAAGACATAGGGCTCATTGTGTTCAATACTGATAGCCCAGTAGCCCACTGGAATACGAATATGAGTGATACCATGATCAGCAAGTGTGCGTAGGTCTTGGGCAGTGAGAAAGGAGGCGTAGTGGGTTTCAAGGACTTGATGGGCACGTTGATGACCAAGGTGTTGACACAACGTCCATTCATCCACAGTGGTACTATTACCATACTGGGTAAAGAGGTCTGGAGTAATCCCTAGAGGTGATTAGAGGATGAGAGGTGGAGGGTGATTACAGGGTTCGAGGACTAACCAGCCACCGAGATTGACACCACGAATGTTGGGAGGTGGAGGAGATTGCATACGGGAAGATAAACTCACGATAAACGTCACAGTGAGTGAAAGAATAAAAAATGTTGTAAATATTTTGTAGAATAGCATAGCAACGCAAAGAATGGTGAAAAAGAAGGTGGGTGAGCAGTGCGACAGCGTGCTGGGTTTAAAGGAGAGGGAACAGACTGTGGTACGAATATTCTGATGAATTTTGATTTGGCATTGGAAATTGCAAAAGAGATTGATGACGTTCGCACCATCCTCAGTCTGGCTCAGACATGTCGCACAATGCATCAGGTCATTACGACATCCAAGATTATTTGGAAAAGATTGCTCCAATCCAACTCCGCTCCACCACAATTCTCAGATCCATCCTATGCAACTTTTCGTGCCTTTTGGCAATACCGTACGCGTTGGATGACCCCTGGACACCTTCTCGATCAATCCAACTGGGTAAATGTGCCCATTCAGCAACAGGGCTTTGTCAGAAGTGTCTCTCATCAACAAAGGAGCATAGTACTTTTGTTCATTGACCACATCAGAATCCTACGACTCACACCTGGACCTCAGTTCACCACAGAACATACTATGGAGTTTTTACCTGATATTGGCTTCAGTCTGGTCAGATACGATGGTGATTAAGTTATTTCCGCACAGCAAAACTCCTATGTTGAGTGGTATTTGGTCATCCTTAGTCCACAGGGAAAGCGTACCATTCAAGCTCCAATTACGCATTCAGGTGTATTGAAGCAACGTATTGTGAACGGTGTACTCATGCTGCCTTGTCCATCACAGCTCGTGCTCCTTGACTTGAAGGATATGGGTTCATCTATTGTGATTGTACAGGAAGATGTAATCCGTATGATGCCTCTACTTGGTAAAAGCGATGAACTGATAGTTCTGATATGCCCATTGAGGGGAGATATGAAACTAATGCATTGGAAAGTCCACTCTCCAAATCATATTGACAAGCGAATTATTGATTGTGCAAATGTGCGTATCTCTGTAGACTCTCAACTAGTAACGACCAGAAACCATATTATTGCCTTTGGGACTGTTTGGATGAATAGTATGCAAACAGCAGGTGTGTTGACTGTATTTGAAAAGGGTCAACCTCCATGTACGGTGGATTTTGACGACATGGTCAGATGTGTGAATGTATTTGAAGACTTGGATTTGTGGTTGGTGCTTCATGGGGGTGGGAACTTTCCAGTCTTCTTGGAAGGGTTCCATGCTCCAACTCGAGATTCTCCTCCTTGTAGTCGGTCCAAGTACAAGATCCGGTTGAAAAGTGGGTATCAGTTTGATCCCAGTAAAACTGGCGAGCGTTTATGCAAGGATCTATTCTTGATTCGGGATCCCAAAGGATTTCTTGTCATCAACCTGATCAAGGGTAAGATTGTCAATGTTGTGCAAATTGAGGAGTTATGGAATGTTCTCAATCCAAAACAGTTGAAAACTAGTCGCATATCTCTTTTTTGGGACTGTAGTGCCTTTGGAATGACTCTAAGCCAGCTGGGAGGAGGCGCACTCAAGTTTATTTCGTTTGAATAATAGTGACAGACATCGTTTCCTTTTGCAAATTTGTCATGTCCAAAGAATTACTCGATCCAACCTCACTAGGCATCACTCAAGCCACCACTTGACGCGTCATATGATTAGAGGATAAACTGCGCATCGTTCAACCCGATGAACAACAGACATTTGTCATTCAACCACCAGAAATCCCCATCCATACCACAAAACCCAATATCCAACCACTTGCACCACCCACTTTACGTACGCTACCCACCCACCCGTTCTTGCCTCTCACACGCCTTCTAGTGATGAACAGGTTACGTGAATTCATGCCACAACTCCATGCAGCAAATGCTCAACTGTCCGCTCACAACCCATCGGATATTAACATGGAACACATTGACAGTGACGACGAGCAAGTCATTGAAATGGCAAGTATCCTACCTCCACCCATTAACCTTTTTAGGATCTTGGAGTAGGCGTCTATGATGTATTGGATGAAAATCAAACGCCACAACCCACTAAACCACTCATCAAACCAGCTTAAGCAACCTTCTCACCCCCACATGTCTAAATGCAACATTTTGCAATAAACTAAAGCTAGCAGATACCATCATGTAAAGTGAAACTGATTTTGGTAATGCCACAGCAAGTGGGACTGATAATACTGCCATGCCTCTCATCACCCAAACCCACTTTGAGAGCTTTCCATATGATAAAGTGTTTGCAAAGTGTATGCAGCCAAGTGATAGGGGGACTGTGTACCATGCATAGTGATCCAATAGACCTTCTTGTGAGAGAGACTGTGTATATGGTGATTCCGAGTTTGGTGCACATGTCCCTGGAATGGCTGGTAGACCAGATAAATCACGCAATGCCATTGAAAAGGTTAGAAAGAGTGGTACTTGAACCAATGGAAGTGCAACGAGCATGGATGGATGGACCTTGAAGGATTTGTACAATGAGACGCGTTTCTCTTTCATCTAGTGGCGTTTGAGCATCCAGAAGAGAGGACTGTTACGCGTTGTTTGACAAATTCTTGGTATGCTGAGAAGGTGGTGGTTGATGTTTTGGCTTGCTTGGCTACAACGGTCTCCCAACTTGATAGAATGGGCCTTAGTTGGATTAAACGTGACATGACGCGTTGTTGGTATATTGAGAGTGGGAGAGTGAATAAGGAACGTGATAGTATGGTTGATGATATGATGGTGGCAGTCCATGGGTATGTGGTCCGTGTGTCAAGGTGTGAATGTGTGCTGATCAAGCGCTTTTGAACGAATTCCATAAACAAAAAAAATTTTAAAGTGAATTTATTTTGGTGTAGAGCACATGCAACAAATGTTTGTGGTTGGAAGCGTGTTCGTTTGGCAGATCAAAAGGTTGGATAATGTCTAAAGGGGTGAGAAGGAGGGAGAAGAGTGTACCTGTTTCCCATTTCATCAAAGTTTCCAATTCAAGAGTGTAATGCCTCAGTAGTGAGGTGGGTAAAGAGTTCACTATACACACGCTACACAGTGCTACAGCTGATTGAATAACTGGTTCTGTTTGAATGAGAAGAGATTCAAGCAGGAGAAAAAGTTGCTGGCACATGCTGTTGAGATGAAGTGAACTGGTGGCTGCCACAATGCAGTTACCAAGGACATGGAGCACCTTTTGCAGAACAGTGATCTCTCGAGGAAGAGCTTCACTGATACCATTCATGAGTAAATTGAAGGCCATGGGTGGTAAGGAAGAGGCTGCAGACTGATTCTTCTCCAATGCACTTGAAATGGACTCTAGCAAGAGCAACTTTTCACTTGTAGTACCTCCAGGACCAAAAAGAGTGCTCACGGTACACTTTAGACTAGTTGGAAGTGCGTCAAAGAGTGTAGCCAGAGCGCGTTTTTGATGAGAGAGGATGAGACTGGATTCTTCAATCACTCGAGGACGAAGGATGTTTTCCACTAATTTGGATGCACATTCTTCCAACTCCAATTTGCTAGACTGTTGAACAGAGTCTGTTATAGTGACGAGTGCCTGAAATGCCTTGTCATGCTCTTCATCAATGAGGAGTTGCAGTGTTTTTTTGAGATATTGGCGTGGTGGTTGCTTTTTGGCCTCGATATGTTTCCACTGCTGCATCGTAGCTTCCTTTTTAGTATCCACAATTACTGTGGATACTTTTGGCACTATTTCAGTAATTCTGATGGGCTCTGGATGGTTGTTGAAGAGAGCAAGTTGCTTGCATTGATGCAAATCATCAATGTCCATATCAAAATCGAGTTGTTTGCCAGGCTCATCCACCAGTAAAGAACAGCACGTTAGCATGGACAAACCAATCATGCGTGAGGAGCCAAGTGGTGAATCCAAGTAGCAGTAGCCTGCATCCATGTAGGCTTTGGAATGAACAATCTCCTGTCGATCTGCTTGAGGTACATGTCCCATCAGGTACAAAATGGCATACTGCAAGGACCTTTGATGCTCAATAGAGGCGTGCTTGATAAAGTAAGGTGCTCCCCATGCCTTGAACAATTGTACGAGGCACTCCTTGGGCTTGGAAGTGCATCTCATCAACAGAGCAATGGACAGCAGAATCCATTCCAAGGACTGTGGTTTAGATGTGGTGAGTTGAACAATGTGCTGAGCAAAGGTTTCTACGTGATTAGCATACAGCAGGGTACGTATCAGCACACTTGAACTGTGGATGGCTGTTTTGCTTTGGATGGTCAATCCCCTACTCAATGTAGTCAACAGTGCCATCAAAAACTGCTCTTCCGCCCTACCATAGTTTGCATTGATCACCATAAGCAATGATGACTGATAATGTTGCTTATCTGCAAGAAAGGTCTCCACCAACAAATCAGCATGGTTCAACCTCACAAGTTTTCTAAATGCAAATGTCGCTGCCTCCATCCCAGCACATTCCAACAACTGCACACTAATTCTCTTAAAGTACACGCGTGGTTGAAAGAAGGTAGGAACACGCCCCTTCAATACATTCGCCACTCGATCCACTAATGAGAATTGCATGTCTACACTAAATTGTTGCTCTGATTTGGTCAACAAGGCCACATCCTTCAACTCCCATACACTGAATCCCTGTTCCAATGCATCCACAACGACTTGCCTCGCACTCTGTGACCTCGTCATTACCAACCCATTCACCAAAGCACGCATGGCCATCATCATGGCAGTCGACCACACAGTCATCTGCTCCAAATGTACAGGTCGCTTTGGTACAAACAATATCATCAAAGTATCTGCAGGCACCTCATCCATCCACCGATTCACCACCATCTGTACAAATGGCGCATAATACTTTTGTAGCACGCGTCCAGGATCCTCCATTCCGTAAATATGTTTGATTTCTTCCTGATTGTCATCCATTTCCACAATCATGCGTTTCTTTGGTTCATCAAACCACTCCATCACCACCTCCACTCCTCTCATCACATCACTCAACGTGGCATTCGAGTCAAGGCTCACCTGCAAAATCTTGCCCATAAATTTCTTTTTCGGTTAAACAGTTTTTTCGTAATGACAAATACAGCATTGCCACCATTCTCGTCTACGCGACAACGATTCATCCTCCTACTCATATCATTTGCAGGACTCATTGGTCCACTTGCACAAAACATTTACTTTCCTGCTCTTATCGATATCCGCACGTCTCTCAACACTTCAGAGACCCTGGTCAATGCAACAGTCTCTGTCTACATCTTCTTTTATGGTCTATTCCCAATGTTTTGGGCTTCCTTTTCAGACATTTATGGCAGACGAGTCATCTACAACGTGTCAACTGGTTTATTTGTGATTGGATGTGTATTGTCTGCGGTTTCTGTAAACATTTGGATGTTGATGGTTGTACGTGCTTTAGCGGCTGCGGGTGCATCATCAGTGATTGCAGTGGGTGCAGGGACCATCAGTGACATTTATCCAGTGGAGAATAGGGGTACAGCCATGGGAATCTTCTTTTTAGGACCATTAATCGGACCTTTGATTGGACCTGTTGCTGGTGGATTCCTTAATCAGTATTTGGGATGGAGGTCCATCTTTTGGGGTTTGGCTATTGTTGGTGCACTCATCACACTGACCATGATACTGTGGTTGCCTGAAACACTGCCCAGATTGCGCATGAAACAAGTCATCATGGATCAAATGAAGCAGGAAGAATCTGCTATTGAACTCAACGCCACTACTCCAAATGACTACCAAGAACAATTAGAACAACAAAAGGCACCTCGTATGGCATGGAGTCAGTTGTACAAGTTGCCTTTGGTTCCCCTTGGCATGCTGACTCATTGGGGTGTTGCTCTTAGTGTACTTCACCTTGCCACCATCTTTGCCTGTATGCTCATCATCACTTCCACTATGCCACGTACATTTGATGCCAATTATGGACTATCCTCTAGTGAAATTGGACTCACATACCTTTCCTACAGTCTTGGTACCATCATTGGATCTTTGATTGGAGGTCGCTTCACTGACTTTGTACTCGCAAAAAAGAAGGCAACCCTTGCACAAGATGGACGTGTTCCCCCAGAGTATCGCCTGTTCAGTGCCTACATTGGTGCGCTCATTACCCCTATTGCTCTCCTCATGTACGGATGGTTCATTCACTATCATCTTTCCATTTGGCTTGCACTCTTTGCAACGCTCCTGGCTGGCTGTGGCATGCTGTTTGTCATGACAGGCAGTAGTATGTTCCTCGTAGACGCTTTTCCAGGCAAATCAGCTTCTGCAGTGTCTGCAAGTAACCTCATTCGCAGCATCTTTACCACGGTTGGCACAGCCATTGCTGTTCCTCTCTTGGATGCATTGGGCTCTGGTCCAACGTTTACACTTCTCGCTGGCATCACTACACTCACTGGCATCGGCACCTGCTGCATCTTTTTCTATGGTCAACATTGGCATCAAAAATGGGTTTCCAAGCATCAATAAACATTTCTTTAGTCTCTCTCTCTCCCTTTCACACACTGTCTATGTTCTTGCTTTCTGCTTGTGGATACTTTGGTTCCTTTGTGTTGTACACCACAATACCAACCACAATCAACGTATAGGCCACACCATACAACACTGTCATCTTGGATCCAAAGAACAATAATCCAATAATCAATCCATAAATGTTGCTAGTCTGCAATGAAATATTGAAGAAAGTTGCACCAGCCACTTTGAACAACACGGGTGCAAGCGTATAAAACAAGAAGGAAAACACACCAAACACCACGAGAATCCCCACACTTGCACCTGTCCACTCTGCATTCATCACTTCCTGCCTTTCCAATGCAAACAGTTGAATTCCACTAACAATTGATCCATACATTCCCATCTGACTCAACACAACACTCACAGGCGTATTGCTCACGTATCCTTCAACCAGGACATTCGATACACCATAAAGCGTTGATCCAACCAAGGCCAACATGTCACCAAGCAATGGATTAGGCGCAGGCGTATTCAACGTTGCTGCATCTGACAAAATCAAAACAAACATGCCTCCAATGACAGCAACCACGCTGATATAGTGCAATGCATGGTACCTGACGCGTAAAAAGAAGAGTGACAAAATGACTACTGTTGGCGTTGCCCACGTATTAAGTAACATTGCAGAGAGCATATTAGTCATGGAGAAGGATTTCACAAAAAAGTAGTTGGCTTCCACGTCAACCAGGCCAACTAGCGCGTATAGGTACCATTTAGAACGAATTTGAGAAAGGAATGAAGAGAGGGATGACTGATGGATTGCGTAAATTGTGTGAAAGATGAAGAGAAGAAGGTAGGTGAGGGTGGATTGGAAGGTTGGGATGGAGAGATTGTAATTGGTGGCTAGTTGAGCTGAGATTGTAGTTTGAGCAGTGAGGATGAGGGCAAGGGATTGACCAAGGATAAAGGAAAGGAGGAATTTTCCAAGGGATTTTCGTGAAAATGTCATCTATTTGAGGAAGAGGAGGCAGAAGGGCAGTCACAAGCATGTTCTTCCAATCTGAATTATTGATCAAGATTTTCACGTTGAATGATTTGAGAAAAGAGTTGAGAGCATATGCAGGGGTTGATCGGCATTGGAGAGCGGTTGCACTGGCAATTTTGCAGAGAAGTGTGGTCATCGATCTCCATAATCTGGATATGAGTAATGTTCAACATCAGATTGCAACTGCTACCGTTCAGCCAAGGACCATAGAACTGCACATTGCTGATAAAAAGACACCCATCATCAGTACAGAGGCATTACAGTTCATTCTTGCTCAACTACCTTGTGTCACTGGTGTGGAATTCCATGTTGGACGACATGTTGGACACCTTTACAGTGAATTGATGACCTGCATGGACACCGTCGTCACTGCGCTACCTTGTATCACCAGTTGGAAGGAATACATGGGCTTCGATGCTTACCTGCCAGTTATTTTTGGTGGCCATGTCAGCGGTGCAGGAGATCAAATGCTCATCAAATTGTTCCAAAAGCACAAATTGCTCGAATTGGAGTTGGATGGTGGGCGAACAAATCAACGCAATTTCCCCTACGGTACCTTTCTGGCCACTCAGACCAGCCTGCGTGTACTCAGATTGCCTTTTGCCTACAATGATGAGCAAAAGTGCATCTTGCAATTGGTTGCAGAGGCTCATATGGTCCATTTAGAATGCATTGAAATCATTGAAACAGAATCGAATAACGCATCAGAATCATCTGGTTCTGGAATTGAGTACAACCATTCTCGTACAATCGATGCTGGTATTCAACAGTTGGCACTGACTTGCAAAAAACTTAAAT
This sequence comes from Acaulopage tetraceros, assembly GCA_004114255.1. NCBI lineage: Eukaryota > Fungi > Zoopagomycota > Zoopagomycetes > Zoopagales > Zoopagaceae > Acaulopage > Acaulopage tetraceros. The sequence continues at coordinate 105,747 of QZWU01000015.1, forward strand.
CCCTTACATTTACCAGTGAGGTTGGAGATACAATGTATGCCAACTGGTCAGCCTTTCTAGTGTCCATGGCAAGTCTGCAACATCTCAAGTACCTCAAGGTAAATCAATACTTGTTTCGCCATGCAAGCAACTCCCTTCCATCCACACCACTGTGCTTTCCATCCCTCGTAGAATTGGTATGCGAGACTGAACTTGCTGATGTCAATCAACTTGAAGCCTTGTCCTTGTTCACATGGCCTGCTCTCAAGCGTGCAGTCTTACCAATAGCCACATGGATGCCAACAGATGCAGTGAGAATGCTCAGTCATGCACCACAGTTGACCAACTTTGCACTTGCATTTGACTCTTTTTTGGATGACAATGCTCTTGCCATGTTTACAGCACTCTCTTCCAACACATGGCCAAATGTTCACCAAGTACGCTTTGAGGAAATCAGTGAGAGTGGATGGAATAAGGAGGGAATGGACCATCTCTTTCAACAAATGCAAGCCACCTTCCCATGGGCTCACATACACTTGTCCACCTTGAAAGGGAATCACCTCATACATGGAAGTCGCCTCACTCTTGTATAAAAATCTTGTTTTTAGTGAAATGATGACAAATTTTGATCCAACTTTGCTAGGATTGCCACCTGAATTCCGTCTCACCTTGTATACAGGCTTAAAAGGATGAGGCTGTAAAGGTATTCCACCCCCCTTTCAACTACTCCATACCCTCTCTCTAGTTCCTCAAGATGAACTCGAAATGTACCTTCAATCAATCTCCAACAATGAACCAACGACTTGGATGGACTGTAGCATAACTCCCACCTCCATCCCTGGCATCCACCTCGTTCAAAGCACCGATTTCTTTTACCCACTCGTAGACGATCCCTACCTCATGGGCCAAATAGCCTGTGCCAACGTACTTTCTGACCTTTATGCTCAAGGTATTCCTACACCCTCCAACATGCTTCAAATCCTTGGAGTGAGTATGCAAATGCACAAGGAACATGCTCATATTGTCACTAAGCGCATGATGCAAGGATTCAGTGATAAAGCAAAGGAAGCAGGCACGCGTGTCACTGGTGGTCAAAGTGTACGTAATCCATGGTGCATTATAGGAGGTGTTGTGAGTGCTGTGGTGCAGGATGATGCAGTTATTTGGCCTATTCATGCGCAGGAAGGTGATGTACTCGTATTGACTAAACCACTTGGAACTCAAGTGGCTGTTCGTGCTTATGATTGGTGGTTGGATGACAGTAAAAGAGACCTGTTGGTTCAAGCAGGTATCACGCAGCAAGATGTACATGTGTTGCATGCTGAAGCATGTGCGTCCATGGCACGACTCAACAAGACTGCTGCAGATTTGATGGTCAAGTACAAGGCACATGGTGCCACGGATATCACTGGATTTGGATTATTAGGACATGCAGGTAACCTTGTGGCTAATCAAAAGGAATCCGTGTCTTTTGTGATTGATACCATTCCAGTATTGACAGGTGCAAAGCGACTTGAAGCCATCATTTCCACTAAATTGACTGATGGAAGGGGAATCGAGACTTCTGGTGGATTGTTGGTTGTACTTGATTCTGCTGTGGTAGAAGCCTATTGCCGTGAATTGAAGGAACAGGATGGTTGGACTGCTCATGTGATTGGACGAGTTGCAAGTGGGCCAAGACAAGTGATACTAGCAACAGATGTGTGCATCAAGGAACATCTTGAGGAATTGTAAGATCAAACAAAAGTATGTGCGCCATGATACTCCTTCATGGAAACCTCTCTCTCTCTACATCATGTAGGGCCATGATTGAGTGGAATAAACAAGCGCCATTTAAACATTTAAATCAGTCTATTAAGCAATCCCAGTTTCACCAAATAAGTACACAGATACACAGTAAAAAAAACACACAAATACACTAAACTAAGAGACTAAAAAAACACCACGTCAACACAGTAGGGATAACGAGGTGAGCCAATATGCAAAACGATATAAAAGAAAGCGAGAAATTGCAACATCCCACCACCACCAAATCACCACATCAACTCTTCACTCATTTCCCATTCCATATGAGGAGTAGTACCCATGCGCACACTAACCATTCTCCTCACATCCATCTGTTTCTTCTTTTGCTCACCATCTTCAATGTAAGACATACCACGGCGTCTTAGCACTTCTCTATCCATAGTAATGGATTTGATGGCCTCTGCTTCCTTCACCACTTGTTGTTCAGCAGCAGCAACAGTGAAACGACGCTGTAAAGGAGCACGTTCCACTTGTTGCTGCTCTTTGGTTGCAAACTTGACTGCCCGTCTTCTATTTAACACAGTGTCCACAAGGAGTGATTCTTGTGAGGGGTTGCCCAACAAGAGTGAGAGGTTGGACACGCGAGGACGAGGGGGTGTAACTGTGCGCTTCACAAACTTTACAGGGGAGGATTCGAGTGAGGAATCACTTTCTTGGTGCTCTGAGGTGCTGGAAGACATGCTGTCGATTGAATCTGGTGATTCACAAAATGGATCAAGAGCAACGTCATTGCGAGTCACCATTGGTGGAGCAGCAGTTGGAGTGATGACAGCGAGCATAGAGGCTGCGAGCATAGAGTGTGAAGAGAGAGAGAGAGAGAGAGAGAATGGGGAATGAAAAAGAGAGAGAGAGAAATTGGAAATGGAGAGAATGAAAGAGGAAGTGAGCAGAGGTGGCGGGCAGCTGGGTTTTTTTATAAATGCGGCTGCGACAGTGCAGGTGACAAAATTTTTTGCGGGATGAAACGTGAAGGAGCCGTGTGCTATTGGCCGAGACTTGATAGTCCTCGTGGGTGGCATATCAATTCCCTGTCACAGGTTACTGCGCATTAGTGTTGATACTGACCCTTGGTACTGACCCCTCCTCCTCCCCCCCTCTCAGGGTAGATGCCGGAGGAGGAGGAGGGAGGTGGAAGAGGGACATGCCTATGGGTAAAGTGACAGCAGTAGCAGTTGTCACGTGATACACACTATCATCCCTCCCACATGAATTTTGGCACCACAACTCCGCTAATGTTCCGACGCCACGTGGAACAACTTGCCCCACAAAGATTTTCTCCGCAACAGGATACGCTGTTACACCTCCTGACAAGGCATGGACGACGTGATTTACTGGAAATTGCACTGCCATTCACTCATTCTTTAATCAATTCCACAAACACTCAAGGCAAGACGGCACTCCATGAAGCCATTGATGATGTGGACATGGTGAACCTCCTGATGAGTCATGGTGCAGATGTAGAACTGGCCAAACGTGGTGACTGTCGTCCACTTCATACTGCTGCATGTAAAGGCAACTTGGGTGTATTGCATGCTTTGATTGAGGTTGGTGGGGCTGATACCATGGCTGTGGTCAAGGATGGACGCACTGCATTGCATTTTGCAGCTTCATTCCCAAGTCACAAGCATGCAGAATGTGTCACGTACTTGCTACAAATTGCACCACAGTTGGCATGTGTCAAAACCACTAGTACCAAGCGATTAGCTCTGCATTTAGCTGCAAAATCAGGTAACATGGAGACAGTCGACCTCCTTTTACGCGTACCTCATCCTCAGCCCTGGTTGTGTGAGCGAGATTCAGCCGATATGAGTGTCTTGCTCTGTGCAGTCACTAGCAAAAACATTCAACTTGTCCACCATTTGATCACTTCCTTTGACTGCAATCCCTACCATCCTCAAGAACACGATAACCTCGGACTCACTTGTACTCATATTGCATGTGCTCAAGGTGACCTAGCCATCCTGCAACTCTGCCTCCAATACCGTGCAGATTCAACCATGGACATTGACAGCTGGGAATCTTGGACACCCCTTCATTGGGCAATCAAACACAATCATCTCAGCATTGTACAGTTCATCCTCACCCAACCTCACCTCCTTTCATGGACCACACACTCTGATAAGCATGCACGAACTCCCCTTGACCTTGCTACTTTATGGAATCGTACACAGATTGTCGCGTCACTTGGTGCGCTTTGTCCACACCACCCACATCACCACCACTGTAGTCAGAATAATCACTAGATTTGTAATACTTTGTACCATGGTTAAGTCATTCAACTGGCCAACTGGAATCTTCAATTGTGGTGGAGAGTGTTCGTATCGCATTCCAGGCACCATATGAACCACATCACCACCAAACACTCCCAATGCATCCAAATAACTTTCATGATCTGGTTCCACATGTTCTTGAGGACATTTCCATACCAATTGTGCCTGTTCTGCTTCCACTTTGCTATACTGGACAGTTGAACTGGGTGTTTGGTACCGTACATGGAGTGGAACGCGTATTTCTCCCTCTTTTACCTGTACTGCAAATACACTGCCTTTTTCATCCACTTGACTAGTGGGTTTTTCCAAATCTACTTGTCCTGCAACAAGCACTGTTCCCAAAGTAGATTGTAAATTAGATAATTGATAGGGATCGATGAACAGTGATGGAGGTAGTGACTGTACGAGGTGCAATGCGCAATCAGGATGTGGATTCAGTGGTGGATAGGCTACCCTATAAATGAATTCTGGATGGAATGAGGCAGCCTTGTCAACTGTGGTCGTGATGATTGGCATTTTTTTTGATCAAGATTGTCCATCAATTTAGATTCATCTCGCCCACAATGTGGCGATCAAAGCGTGTCCAAGAACGTCAGGCTCAAGATCTATCTGTCCCTCGTGCTCCAACTCCTCCTCATCTCCAACATCAACCTATCCGTTATTACCCATATGGTAAAAACACTTGCCTCATTCCACATTTAGACAAGGATCTCATCATCCTCGACCTCAATGGCACTCTAATGTCCTCTCCTCATCTCATCATCCACCTCATACCTTTTAGAAAACGCCATAAAAAGTCCAAAACAATGACAACACGGCCACATGCTCACACATTATTCAATTATTTATTTGAGCACTTTGCAGTCATGGTATGGTCCTCTGCACGTCCTGAATCAGTTGATGCGATGGTCATGAGTGGATTTGGTGATTATACGAATCATTTGGTTGCGTGTTGGGATAGACGGTCATTCAATCTTGGACATGCTTATTATGGAAATCCACTCACTATCAAGGATTTACAGCTGGTTTGGAAGGCCATGCCACTTTGGAATGAGAGGAATACAGTGTTGATTGATGATTCTGAAGAAAAGATTCGACAATTGGAGAATTGGCTTCATGTGCCCACTTGGAGTTCAAAGGATGATGGGAGTGGAATGGACAGGGAGGACGATGTGTTGCTGAGATTGATGGATGCATTGAACGAGTGGAGAAGGATAAAGCAGACGAGTGGAGTGGATGATGTACGCGAGTATATTAAACAAATCAAACTGTGGTAAGAAGATTGATACCAGCGAAATCTTTGAAATTGAAGAGGCTAAGGTGAACACGGATGATGGCATTTGGAAAGGCGTGTTGGAGTGAGGTGACCAATCCAAGGTATTCTACTTGAAGCATGTCACTATCAAAGGTCTGACGAATGTGGAGGCGGGTAATGTGGGGACGCTGCTTTTGAACCAAAGCGAAATAGACGTCATCTGCACTTTTTGGTAGGACGCAGTACAGGTAAGAGAGTTGAGGTGCGTGATTGAGAAAGGCGGGGATGTTGGTGGCATTCCACAAGTACACTGGAAGATTGCAACGGATCAATCGAGGCCATGAAAAGGTAGAGAGGCCATCAAGGGCAAATTGAGATAGGAATTCAGGAAACTGTAAATAGACCAAGTGGGGAAAGGTAAGGTGTTGAGAGGGCAGGTCCGATACATGCGAAAGGATGTTGCCAGTGCACTTTAGCAGTGCCAATTGGGGTAATTGTGCGATCATCGTCATGAATGGCCACAAATCAATTTGAATAGGACTGCTACCAGACAAATCAAAGGATTGGAGGTTGCTGCAAGTTTTGATCATGGACTGTAGTGCCTTTAAAAAAGTGGAATGGTTGAATTTCATTCCATAATGCTCCATTTGATATGTTGATCTTGTATAGTTTGCAGTAAAATTAGTTAAATGCACCAACTTGGCCTTTCCGATCCCTTCTAGAATGCATTCCAAGTGACAAGGCGCATAAAAAGTGATTTGCAAACACCGTAATCCTCGCACATGCTTCAACAGCCCATGGACATTGTGCCAATCTGTAAAACTAGACACATCCAATTTGAGTCGCTCAAGGTGTCCATGGCTCACATGATCCTTGAAAACCCGTTTGATGACATCATTGAAGGATGGATCCAGTACCACACGCGTTTCCATGAACCGTTCTTTCAACACCAACGCCTTTAACCTTGGCACTAATTGCAGGATATCGTACACGTATTGCTGATAAGCATCCATATACGACTGTGCATTGCAGCTGACGTAATAGGATAGATGGAGTGCACGGACATGGGGTAATGCTTGCAACACTTTACAACAAGTAGTCCAATACACATTATTCTGGTCTGAACGGTTCATAAAGGACGGTATGGTGTACAATCGAACACTCTTTATCCTCTCATCAATCCCAAATGCAAGAGTACCACCCTCAATGCGTGACCATAGTCGTCGAGTTGGTGCAAATTCCGATTCCTTGATATTGATGGTAATCCCTTTCCAAAAGATATCGAGTGTAACACTATGCCAATCCCTACATACTAGCCCGTATTTCAAAATGTCCCGTGGTATGGTTTGTTCAAGTTGGTGATAAAGTGATGATAAAATCAGTTGAACCAACTCGATTGGAAACGTCATTGAGAGAGAATTGGGACTGCCCCCTTTTTCAATTAAAGGCTTTCTTGATGCATGAGACCACCAAGCAGGCTCACCCACATCCACAGTGGCCCAACTGGTTCTTCTGTCCATGTCCATAGTGTGTCTCTTGGTCACTTGATCCAAACACTCTTCCATATCCTCACAAGGCACATGGACCACATGAGGGAGGGAAATGAAGCTTGGAAAGAGATGCCTATTTACCCTGAGATATTCCAATTCAATTAGACGATCTTGTTGTGGTTCTTGTACCACTGTATGCGCCTCCTTCTTCTTCCTTTTAATCAGACGCTTCATCCATCCAAATTTCACCTTGATCAAGCTGTTCCAGTTGGACTTGTCGTGCATGTAGTGGAGAGTTGAGAAAGAATACTAGCCTCAGACATCGTTTCTATGACACTTAAATTTCCATCATGGTCAAAACCACGATCCTCGCTCGCGTAGCTGACGGTATGCCACTCGCTGCATCCACAGAAGATGAACAAGTACAACTTATTTTCATCCTCATTTTCATCCCACTTAGAATGAGTCTGAAATGGCAGAAGCCAAAGGCCAAGCTAAAATGATCTTTAAAAAGCTCTCACCAAACTCTGAACCACGATGCTCAATCGAATCCGGTACATTTTCATTCCATTACCTCATTGAAAACGGTATTTGTTACCTTTGTGTCTGTGACCGCTCCTACCCTCGCAAACTCGCTTTCTCTTACCTTGAAGAACTTGCAAAGGAATTTGACGTTTCGTATGGCCAAGAGGTGAATAAGGCAGGGTTACGTCCATACGCGTTCATCAAGTTTGATACATTTATACAAAAGACGAAGCGATTGTATCAGGATACCAGAACACAGCACAATTTGAGTAAATTGAATGAAGATTTGCAGGATGTGACGCGTATTATGACCAAGAATATGGAGGATTTGTTGTGGAGAGGGGATAGCTTGGATAGGATGAGTACGCTGAGTGATAATTTGAGGGGTGAGAGTCTCAAGTACAAGAGGGAAGCGAGGAATTTGAATTTGCAGGCACTTTATCGCAAGTATGGACTTCCTGCCATTGTGTTGTTGGGGATTTTTGTGGTGTTGTATTTGAGGTTTTATGCTTTTAATTAATAAAAGAGGAGTTGAGCTGTGTTTTATTCAGTTGGATCTGTAGTGTTGGATGGCTCAGCATCAGGGTCAGCAAGGGCATCAGAGAGACTGCGATGTCGAGAGAGTTCCATGACAACTTGTTCATCAACTGGGAGAGTTGACTTTCTTCGTGCGAATCGAGATGGACCAGTGTTGTACATGTCTTGGTCGAATTCAGCGCGACTTATGTCACCAGTGAACAAATCGGCTGCTTCATCATCAGATGGAGGTAGGGAGGAAGCGAGATCTTCATCATGGTATTGTTCTCGCATTTCATCATCAGAGGAGAGTGGTTGGTGCTCATAGCCACTATCGGCTTCAACAAATTCTTCTTCTTCATCTGAAGTGATGGATTCCAATTCATTTGGTGCTGGAATGCGTAGGGAGTGGAAGGCATTGTGCTGAATCTTTTGAACTGTGTCTGTCTGGAGATTTGGATCTTGAGCAAGGCGAGAGGCGACTGTGGTTTCAAGTTTACGCCAATTGTCCTCACGTTCCTTTTGCTTCTTCCTTTCCACTTGACGCCCTTGCTTGAATTGATTAGCACATTCATCAAAGAGTGCAGGATCCATCTCCATCAACACTTTGAGAGCATTGTAAACCAAGCCATGGATAGTGCGGTTCCAATGTGTCTTGGAATTCTTGTACAAGGAGGGAAACATGATGGGAAGGATCACACCAACATTATCTGCCATCAAATTGACAATGTACTCATTGTTCCAGTAATACAGTGCACGTTCAGCCACTTGAAAGTGAGGAGAGGCGACACTGCGAGCAATTTGCCTAAACAGCTGTTCACGAATCTTGACAAATTCGTTGGGCTCAATCACATCCAAGATTTCTTCCAATTCATTCAAGAACATGACTTCCTTTGGACTATTGACTTTGGGCCAGTACCGCAACAATCCAGACACAACTTCCTCAGTGAGAGCAGGATCCTTTTCCAGGAATTGAACCACACAATAAGCAAGTTGAGGGTGGTAGAGTGAGAGGGATTTCACCTTGTGCAAGGGTAACAGCACTTTGGTGAGAAACGTCTTGTGTTCCTCCTTCAAGGGGAGTGCAAAGCCATTGATGATGCTACCAAGGATTTCAAGTAATTCAGCCACGCCATTGTGTCTTTCCGTCTCATAAATGAATTGAAAGAAAATGTTGTTGATGGAGCGTCTGATGAATGCACGCAAGTTGAGGAATTTGCCATAAATGCGATGAAGGGTGGTCTTGAGGAAATCACGTTCACGAGGATCTTCACTATCAAATAATTCAAGTAATTGAAGGATGAAGTTTTGGTCAATGTACTTTTTGGCAATATTCGCATTAAAGTCAGGGGATTCCACAAATCTGAGAAAGAATTCGTACACGATCTGAAGGTGAGGCCAGGCCATCTCCAAGACTGGTTCATCTTCTTCAGGATCATATGCATCGCCAGTGGGGTTGACTTGAGGTGGAATGGTGCGAAACAAGTTTGTAGCAAACATGGCAAAGACTTCTGGGTAAACTGGTTCCACAATCACATTGCGCATGGTTGTGACGTATTCCACCAATTCAGTCAAGGCTTGGCGTTTGATTTCCTTTTGTGCCAAGTCGGATAGAGGATCTTGAAAGTCAAACACGACTGAACATTGCCTGAGTTTACGAACAAAAAGGTCTTGGCGTTCAGCATCAGACACGTCCATGAGATTAGGCAACTTTTCAAGTTGTTGGCGTTGAGCCACGTGGAAGCGAGTGGAAGGTTGCCTTGGAGGCCCTTTAGCCATGGTTGGAATGGCGTCTGCTGGCCCCAATTTCAAACGCCCAAGAGTATTGGTTCGAGGTACTTCTTTTCGAGGAGAGGCACCTGGTCCATGATGAGAAGAGGTTGGGCTAGCAGGAGGTGCCACAGAGGGTGGAGGGGGAGGGGGCGTTTGTGGTACGTGATTGACTGGAGCTGCTACCGTTGCGGCTGGTGGTGGTGGTGATGGCTGTGAAGACGTGGATGCACTCGCAGGCGTAGACGATCCTGATGCAGCTGCAGCACCATCATTATTACTCTTTTTCTTTGAGAACTAGATCTGATTAGATGGCATAGGGGAGTGGCCACGTACTCGTTTTGCTAAGCTTTTCATCTGTTGCTAATCTGGAGGCGTAACACTCGTATAAAATTGATGCTAATTTTTTAATTTTATACCAGGTAGTAGAGGAAGGAGGAAGGATGTCGAAATGACGATCGGATCGAAATGGGCAAGGATGATGAAAACTTTTCAGTCAAAATGGAAGCAAAGGCACACGCCCTCAAGGTCAAGACATTGTATCGACGTTGTTTGCGCACTGCATACGATTGGTGTGGGAGAAGGGATGTTTGGAGACCATATGCGTTGCAAATCAGAGCGAGATTTGAGGAAAACAAGCATGTCGATTCTGTTAGGCAACGGGAGGCTCTACTTAATGCTGCAGAGCAAGAGTTGCATCATTACAGGCATCCTGATCCCTACAAGTGTATGTGGAGTGATTTGACGCGTGTACTAACTCGATTAGTTCCAACTCAATTTGAAGGAGTGTTGTGGGAAAGACATGGCATTGCACCAAAGGTACCCTTACACGTGTGGCTAGTTCATTTGTGTGTAGAGTCAATACGAGATGGGAGAAATTCATTAGGCATAAGTCGGAGAGTAAACGTGCTGTTTTCCACTTTGAATAGTCATTGAAGTGAGGCTAACAGAACCATAGGAAACGGTCAGAATAAGCAAAGTACCTAGACCCTATGCTTCTACGGGAAAAAGGTCTACATATCCATTCTTTACCAACTTCGAGGCAGACTGCGTGCTCCTTGCCTATTTTTGCTTCCAGGGGGGTCTCTGGACCAACTCCTGTACTAACTAAAAGACATTGCCAAAGAGAAGGTCAACAGAGCTCGGATCTTAATTTTAGTCAAAGTGCGGCACCATGGACACTCACCGCTTAACAAATTTCGCTCCTACCCAAGAAAAAGTCTCTTCTCCTCGTACATTACTACATTAATAGTTCATATACACTCTCACACTCACACTCACACACTCACACACTAGTCCGTGCCTCGTACATATCACCCACCCACCCATGTCTGATCGTGTGGCGAATCCTGTTGCACTAGAGATGGCTTAACAATA